>APFE030105943.1:38987-88338 GCA_000404065.3 Pinus taeda | reverse complement strand
GAAATTGCGACCTATAGTAGCCCTCTATGTCCTCTTTCCAATGCCACCAGTCTGATCCAAATTGGATTCTCCAAGAAAGAGTTATGCACAATCTCCCAAGATGGCCTGATTATAGACCTTTCCAGAAGAGCGAACTTGTATGAAGTACCACGTGTCACTGTTTTTACCTTTGGCACTAAAAATTATATACAGGAAACTACAGTCCATCCTCTTTCTATACCAACTTCCTCAGATTATATCTCCGCAAATATAGCATAAAAAGCTCTGAAATGTGGACTCTAGGTTCAGCGTAATTTCTTCTCTAATGGGTTGTTTTTTTAGCTTCTGAAATGTCGCAAAAAAAAAGGTTATAGCGAAATTTCCATGATGACCTATTTGGAGCAGCGAAACCCTAGAATCCAAAGCTCTGATACCAAAAGTTATGAAACTAGCTCAAGAAAAAATAGAAAAGATAGATCAACGCCTTAGAATTTAGCCTCTTCGAGGGGAAAACCTCCTTTACAATACATGAATGAACAATTCTTCAATGATACAAATGAAAAGACCCCCTTCTATATATAGGAGTCTAAGGGGTCATAACATAATCAGAGCCGACATAACAATAATAATGTAAGGGCACAATAATAACAATAGTGGGCTTCTATGGGCCACAATAGTAACAATATGGGCACTACATGGGTACATCAATATAGTAAGTGGGTTTTACTAATAATAATAAGGGTTACACTAGTAGTATAGGGGCCTAATAGGTCGAGGCGATGCCAACATTAAAAAACAATGGCGAAACGAATACTCTTTTCTTTTTCAACCACATGGTTGCCCGATTTGGTGTACCATAGACTATAGTTACATATCATGGATCACATTTTCACAATCACATGATGGTTGAATTGATTGCTAAGTTAGGACTTTTACAAGATAGTTTTGTTATGCCCCTATACCAATAGGTGTTATATATCATGATTGACTTAATGAGCTATGTAATATGTTTATACCTTTACTTGTAAAGGCTTTCCATATTTGTAAAAGATCAAAAAATATGAAAAAATGTAAAGAGGGTATACCCTAAAATAAAATTCAAAGGGTGAAAAGAATAAAGATGGTCAAAAAAATGAAAGAAAATGAACCCCAACAAAAAGAAAAGATCAGGAAAGTGTGCAAGTATAAATGCCACTATGTATTTACTTTTGTGTAATAAACAATTGTGTGCAGTTTGTCACCTATGCCACAATTCATGAATAGTCAAACAATTTAAATTTGGCTAATTCATGTTTCAATTTCATGTTATAGAAATAGAGAATAAAGATTTGACCAAACAGTGTAATCTTGGCAGATAAGTAGATAGGTAGAGTGAAAAAGGAGTTCAACAGTTTAATCTGAGCCCTTGGATGTAATAAATGTAGACTTATATAGGCATTGCCATGTAAAAGAAAAGAGAGTTTGATAAGGGTTTGCTAGTGTAAGTGTCCCCTAATAAAGAAGTAAAAATGATAAGTTAAGTAGGTAGGGTAGGTAGATGATGGTTGCAAAATAATATGTGGTGAATGATGAGTTTAAATGTGTAAATATTTTACTTTCATCATAAGGCAAATGGCATGTAGCACATGAATGATATATCAAGCAAGCAAAGTCAAAATAATTAAATCCCCTACTCATTTTCCCTAAATTTTCACTAATTTCCCTTAAGTACCAATCTATCAAATTATAGGGGTTCAAAGCATTTCTCTGACTTCTGGAGGGACCGGACCCTCGGCCCAATAATTTATTAATCCTAAGTACTCAATACTATTAATTAATCATCATACCCCTTCATAAATCATTCATTCCCTTGATAAAAAAATTTCCTAAGTAAAATTCTCTTTTACTTAGGAAAAATACAATATTTTCCATAAAAACCCTTTTTTCACTTTAGCCTAAGTTTACATACGCACATCAAATGTTTTATACTTAGTGCTTTTCCATTTCATTATGTCATATTAACTACCAATTTATTAAGATATAAATCCCCTATGAAAATCTACCCATTCCCGTATACTTGAAACTGTGTAAAAATCCCAAAATACTATATATCCCGCCCCTTTGGTTAAAATATAACCATAATCCGTTTTAAATAGGGATTAATTAGTTAATCAGTAACTAATTAATAGCCCTGACCCCCCACCACCTTAAAAAGGGATTAATTAACCCTCATGGTTAATTAATAGCCTTCCCGACCAATCCTGTCACCCCCGATATGATTAAAAATTCCTTAACTATATCGGGCCCACCTCCATTAAACCCCCATCACTTCGCATCCCCGATAGTCGTCCGATCAAGCCCCCGAAATCTGATGGTTGTTGTGCATATTGCACGACCCTTTGTGACTGCACGTTAGCGCGTGATCACAAAGTGGTTTTGTGTATAGTACCTCTGCCACGCGTCATTCATTCTATGGAATCGCTAGCTCAAGGCTAAATACCATCCACTCCCCATAAGCGGTGTGATATAAACCACTTACCGCCCCCAAACTAAACGACAAAACATCATGTCGTTCCCCTGCTGTCGTCACACATCCAAATCCCCAAACCTGCCAATTCTTGACTTTGTATATAAAACAAAATAAATCATTTTTGTTGTTTTATTCTACAAACCTGTATGCCCATGCAAAAAAAATGTCGAGGTCAACCAACTTGAGCTTTCAACTGCCAACCTGCTCCAAACTTTACAACCGACGCTACCCAGAGCCATCCAATCACACCCAATACCTGCATTCTATTTCCTGTCCCCTAAAAGTAGGTATTTATCAAATTCCCAACAAGAAACCCTGCAAATACTTATTTTCCACTGCAAATTAACTAAAAAAGCCAAAATTCACCATAATTATGTTATTACTTTCATCATTCAAGTTCCCCATGCCCTTTGCTTTACCTATTTTACAAAGGAAACCTCAGTTTCCTTTTTGAATCCACAAGAACTAGAATGGAAACCCTGGTAGCTCTGAACATTGCACCCATTAACACCCATCATCATGATTTAGACAATCTTCCTCTGGCAGATAGGGACTTTCAAATAAAGGACCTAACCACCAATAAAGACCACCTTAAAGTCTTTTGTCAATGCCGAGATAACCACGTAAATGGCTATGATGTCATGGGATTGTGGGAATCCAACCTCCCAATGTACTTTCTCCCCTCTGTTCATGTTTTCCCTGACATAATCCATCAGTGCCATGCAAATTATGACCCCAAATGAAGAGTAGTCATGTATCCCAACCAAACAGTCCTCTTCACAATAAATGTTGAATCAACCAATGAGATGCTGCAATTTCATCATAGTCAAACCCTCACCCCCATCTCCATTGGACATTTACTTGAGAAATCAACCAAAATGTCCCAATCTGAATTCAGTCGCCTCTGTCAAACCTTCATATTACAACAATATAAAACTAAAGATCACCTCCTTATATGTCAGTTTTCTTCACATATATGGGTGAAATCATAGTGGATATGATATTTGTAATCATGGGATTCAACAGTAGTGAGTATGTAGATGAGTTGACTCTAGTGTTGGTGTCTATCTTTACCCCTAGTCAACCCCTAGCTGTCAAGTATGATTATGCCTCATTTATTGCTGAGAAACTTCATGACCAGTTCATGAGACTGAAGAATGAAAGGTTTTTCAAGTATACTACCTTCATATATCACCTCATCCTCTACTATCAATCAAACAAATTCCCATTTTCTATCAAGAAATTTGATACTAAAGGTAATCCAAGGTCTAAGATCTTTTGGACTTCCATCTTCCACAAATCTTTTGCTTGCCCTTATTCATATACTGAGTTCATTGATCAGTTTGTCCACCCAGAAACCACTTTGCTGACAGGGATTTCCCCTCCCAGGATCAGTGATGATATCAAAAGGATCCTTTAGCTCTCAAAAAAATACAGAGTGGGTGACTAGTATTTATACCAGAACCACACAGAGATCAGGGTATATGGGTGTAAGCTTTCCCCATTCAAGTTACATAGATATGTTCCAATGAGACTATTTGCATTAGAGTATTATAGATAGATAATAAAATCAGATTTGATTCATTTTACCAAGGCTAAGAAGAAAGCATTACTAAGGATCAAGGATCACGTAGGCCCTTTTGTCTGCAACACTAGGGAAGCATGGAAAGCAATAGAGAAAATTTTAGAAGACCATCTGAAATTAAACAAGATTTTTAGTTGGACTCCATATGACCCCCATAGTTTCATATATGATAGAATGATGAAAAATGGACTATCACCATACTTGCATCACAGAATTCCAGAGATTAAATAATTTGCTAACATGGATGAATGGATGGAAGGGACCCTAGTAGAAACAGATAGTGAGTAGGTCAATATAGAAAATGTATTGAAGGGTCTTGAAAAGACACTTGACCTAGATTCTTTTGGACATGTACAACTTGAAACTTCTCATAAGCCAGCATCGGGGACTAGTGCCTCAACAGTTGATACATCACAAAGGCACTCACAAGATACCAGTGCATCACTTGCAGAGACATCACATGGAAGAGGAAAAGAGAACAACACTCAAGCAACAAAATAATCAACAATGTCAAAACAGCTTGGAAATTCTCAAGAACAAGCTCAAGCACAGGCCCATCCAACTCAAGTCAACACTTGAGAGCCCCCAATTTTACAGACTCCTCTGAATAAGGAAAATAACAAAAAGAGAGATAGGGAAGTAGCTACCCCTGCTAGTGGCCCTTCAGACCAGCCTGGTGCTAAGAGGCATAGGCTAAATCCTCATTCAAAAGAGGAATTTTTTGCGGAAACTCAAGAGAGCCAGAGGAAAGAAGATGCAGACAGTCAGCAAACTTTCCCAGCATGTGGGACACCTTCTAGCTCACAGAGATAGGAACTGGAAAGACAAAAAAGCGTTGAAGTATCATCTTTCAGGCCTCTAGGAAATGAGAACCTAGATATTAAAAATAAATTCAAAGAATAAAGGCTAAAAATGAACCACTAAGGATCCAGGTCTACAATCAGTATTTAAAAATGGCTCCCACCAATCAGAATAGGTTGATGTCAGCTTATGACATCAAGGAGGGAAAAATGTAAATGAGTTTCCTCAAGCCCAAAGTACAACAGCCTCAGACAATTGCAGATTACCTTCAAATAGATTTTGCGGTCATGGCCAAAGACATTCACCCCTTAGATCAGATTGAACTACACAAGCAGACAGGGGAAATAGTATATTCAACATTAACCAGCAAGGCTACGATGGCCCAAAGGTTAGAAAATTATTTAAATAATACAACTGCTCAGTTACAGCTGGAAAGAGCCTCCTCACAGGCTAAAGACAACATAATTAAATCTTTGGAGGAGTTGGTTATTGGATTGAGCCATAACCCAAAGGATGTAAAGGCAGCAGAAGCCTTAATAAAGAAAAAAGATGAAGACATAGCTGCCTTGAGAAAGCAGTTAAAGTTGCCACCATCAGGACTTCCACAAACTACAGAAGTTGTTCAAAAGAAGTCTGAAGAAAATCCTATGGACTTAGTCCTTAAGCTAAATGAACAGTTGAAGGAGACTGAACATGAATTGGAAAATTCATTAGAAAGCAGGCAGGGAGAGTCGACCTCTCAGTCTCAAAATGTGATACATGTGGTCTCCACAGTAGTCCCTTCCACACTTGGAACAACTCTGGCACCAAATGTCCCCTTGGTCACAATAGAAGTAATTACAGGTACAGTCACAGGAACAACACCAGCAGAAAAAGCACAGGCAGGAACTTCAAGTTTAAGCACAAAAGAATTAATCAAGTCAATGGAGGAGATGAAGCTCAAAGTCTCTGAATTGCAAAAGGTAAAAGAACAATTTGTTACCTTAGAACAAAAATATGATCTTTCAAAAATAAATTTTGTTGAAAAGGTGAGGGAGAATAAAGGGTTAGCACAGCATGTAAAAACATTAGAGAAGGACCTCACCTTTGACAAGCCCTTAGCAGACATTATGAAGATTCTTTGGACCAATTTCATCCAGTCAATAAATGATACTTGGCCATAAATAGAAATAATTTTTGAATAGATTGATTTAGTAAAAGTAACTCTTAAATAAATCTAGAGAACTAAGGAAGAATTAGGGAGGAAGCCTGAGGAAGCTATCAGGCTAATAAATTTTTTGAACAACAAAAATAAATACCAGCTAGAAGAGCTGGGAATTGATGACAGAACTGGGACTATTCGAGAAGTCAAGAAGGTATTGACCAAAAGGTCCCTGATGCAGAATTTAGAAAGAAGATACCAAAACATGCAAGAAGAAATTAATGATTTCATGGAGAAATTTGGCATTTTGCAAAGCAAAGGACTTCCCAGTCCTTTAATAATTAATGATAAATTGATGAGACACATAGACTATATCGACAAGTTGGCTCAATATGCAGATAACTAGGCTAGCTCATCAGCTAGTGCATCTGCACCAAAGGCCCTACTTACAGGAAGAGTTCTCTATGACAGTCTAGAGAACCTTTTCTATGTGGAACATGAGATAAAACATTTGTTTCCAGTTTAGCCTAATTTTTTCAAATACACTGAGTCCGATGAAATCTTCAGAAAACTTCAAAGGAACAGAATATCGAAAGAAGATTGGTGGACGGATATGACAGAAATTTTGTAATTTGCCTTGGTAAAAAAAAAAAAAATCAATATTTACCATAGTCAATGTTGGTAAAGGAAGGTGAATAAGAATAAAGTAGGTAAAGAGTATCAGAACAAGTCAAAGAGTATCAGTAAGAAGATGAAAAGTAGAACATCCAGCACAGATTTACGAGGAAGACAGCAAGATGCTCCATCATAGTGCTTGCCTCCAGATCATTCACAAAAATAGGGATAGCAAGCCATCATTTCACATTTATATTCTATATTCAAGACCATCTGTTTCTACTTTTATGTAATATATAGTTAGGCTTCCTAAATTATATCTCTCTTTGTTAAAGAGATATTTTATCATAATTTTTTGTATAAATACTCCCTCATTCGGAGTACTGAGAGTAGATTCTTAGACATTTCTATAAGATTGATTATTTTGGAATAAAAGTATTGTTGGAAAACTTTTGTATGGCTGGCTGGATGAAGAAATAAAGCAAAGGACTTTTTACAGGATTCATGTGTCAAGCATTGGAAAAATAAGTATTTTATATCTCATATGTTATTATTTTCTTATTTAATATTTCAATTGTGTTTCATTTCTAAATATTAAAATGAAAAAGTATAATTCAGAAAATGCTTAAGTGCAATCTGTCTTCAAAATCATTTTTATTCTTAATGTTTTCTTCTAAACTATCATAGGCAAGGAATTCTTAATTGCTCCTGCGTCTTAGTTTATCATTGTGTTCATTTAATAAGAAATTCTTAATTGGTTTTTGTTAGTGATCACCCACTTTCCCTCTTCTTAAAACATGTGGAAGGATTCTTAATTGCCCTTCTTCCCTTTTAAGTCCATCCCATCCTTTCAAGTTATCATTTGTTCCCTATTTAGTTATATTGCCCTATGAAGCCATCCTTTGTTGAAAAATCTGATCCAGTTAAGCCATCTTCAGTTGACTCCATAGCCCAATGGCCTGAAATATTCAGTTCTATCCATCTGCGCCTGAATTCCAGCACCAAACACAATCAAAACCCCTAAGCTTTCATAACTAGCCTAATATCTTATAAAGCAAAGCTAAATCATAAAGAAAGAGCCCTCTTTGAGTACAGATTGGCTAGATTATGTACTTAAAAGTTGGTTTGTGGTTACCTCGGACCCCTTTCCTTCTTCTAACAACTTCAAGGAAACTCTGAGTGATAACAAGTTCTACCCCTTATTATCCGCAAGCGAATGGATAAGTTGAGGCCATCAACAAAGTCCTGAAGCAAATGCTTCAAAGAATGATAGGGGTTCATAAACAAAACTGGCATTTAATCCTATATTCTGCCTTATGGGCATATCAAACCTCGGTGAGAAATGTAACTGGATTCACACCGTTTCAATTAGTGTATGGTCTGGAGGCAATCTTTCCGATACAATGCGAAATTTCATCTCTCAAACTCGTGATTGACCTGTTACCCGACACTTTTGCAGAAGAAGCGCATTTCTTGGAACTTATCCATCTGGATGAAACTCATTGTGAAGCCGCATTGGCTAACGAAGCGCATAAGAAATGAATCAAGGTGCAATATGACAGAAATGTCAAGCCTCGTGTTTTCTCAGAAGGAGACCTGGTCTTGCTTTATGATAAAGAAGCTGATAAACTAGGAGCAATAAAATTTGAACTACTTTGGATGGGTCCTTATATTTCCAAGTATGTTTTGGCAAAAGGTGCCTACGAGTTGGTGGATTATGATGGAATTCCATTGTCATAGCCATAAAATGGGTTGTATCTAAGACGTTACTATGCTTAATTGAGTGTAGTAAAAATCATTGTATATACACTTTAATTTCATGTGTGTGTGTCAGTGTGTCTTTTAGAGTTTTGATGTGATTAAGTAATTCGCTTTTCATTTGTTGTAGATGTCGAAACCTTTCGAACCATTTGTTGGTTACGACGATGGTGCTAGTCATAGTATGCAGAACCTATCTTCTGTAGCATGGGCCATTTAACTCCAAGTGGTGAGTTAGTGAGTTTTCAGTCGATCGATGAATAATATCGCTAAGTATAGCACGTTGATCGAACTTCTTTCTGATTCCATTTCACTTGGCATCCACCGAATCATCATTAGGCTGGATTCACAACTCGTTGTACTACAACTAACAAGCATTTATACTATCCGAAATCAAACAATTCTTCATATGTTCCTTAGAGTTCGTCTTTTGGAAAGACATTTTGACTACATTCAATATCAACATATTTTCGAAAACTTTAACACACTAACCGACCATTAGCAAACTATGTGTTAAAAAGACATTTACGACACATGTAAAAGTAAATTTTCAATTCACATCATTAGTTGAATAGGATTGCATATAGCCATACATATAAAAACTCTGAAAGTAAAAATAGATAGATGTTTTACAAGTTTTTACAAAATTTGTGTCCAAGACATGTTTGGTCCTCTAACCTAAAAACTCAAAATGCATGCAAAAACATCCTAAGTAGACCTAGTGATGCTCATGATAACATGTCATAGCCTAAGCTATCATGTGCAAGAGCCGCATCCAACGGCCTGGAACACCAATAGTATGGTACTGCAGCCTCATAGGTAACTCCTCGATCCGAACATTCAGAATACCAAGGGTTAATCCCTCCACATGATCCTGCAACTCTGCCAAGGTCTTGGCCAAATCCAAATCCTGGAGAACTGCTCTCCCAATGTTTCTCCTCGCTGGCCCACCTGCCTCCTTTTGATGCCTTATAGGTTGAATAGCACCCACATCTGCATACATGAGAATGATTTTAGTTTATTCTTGGAACATCAAAACACAAAACATATAGAAACTTAAAAAATCAAAAACACTTGGTAAAACAATTTCCCTACAGCACCCCATTGAGTGCCCACTGGTAAAATAAAATATGGATGTCCACAAAAATCCATCCCTGAGTATGGATTCTCCTCGATGACAATGTGTCGTCAATTGAGCCAACTAAAGAATGCAGTGGAAAAAATTATTTTTGATTGTCCCGCATGTCTAGCCATCAATTCAACCCACCTCTACATCTGTGGATCTCTACGACCAGCTACACCCAGTGTTACATGTTGTGGTTGCATCAATGGAATTATTTCCAAGGAAAAAACGATTAAAATCAAACCATAGCTAAAATTATTCTTCTTACCACTTTTTACCTTTGTCAGTTGTTCGTTCAGTGAAGAAAGCACAACCTCACACCAGTTGAATATTGTTGGCTTAAGACACTCTAGTGCATACTACATATATGATTTGTTCGCCAGATGAAGTGTCACATTGTTGGGTTGTGTTATATTCTTTCCATGACTAACCTACGTAGTGAACTGGGGGGTTAGAGAGGGGGGGCAGAGGCCCCCCTTTGTTGTGTCGATTGCGCAGTGAGGGGCGGGTAGCCCCCCTCTATGGGGTCCAGGGTAGTGCCTCGGGAAAATTTTTTTTGGACCCTATATTAGGTTGGGCGAACCGACCTATGGTTTTCGGTCCATCGTTTTGGACGCGATGGTTTTCGTTCCATGGTATTGGATGCTTCGGCATGTATAAATATGTATTGTAACATTGAAAGGAACATAATGAAAAATCAAGCTGGTAGTCCTGGTTTTGGGATCCAGGGAGAAATCCCTATGCATATGTGTTTTATGTGTTATTCTCTCACATTGTTTATTTTCTTTGTTTTAGAATTTGTATGCAAGTAATTTCTGTACAGGGTTAAAACCTACATTCTGCGAGCCAACTTTGCGATAGTGAAAAGAATAGTTCTCAAAGGCAAATCACTTAGATCCCTGATGTTTACTTTCCCATCCTTGCTAGGCTGTGTACCTGGCCGACAAAACGATCGAATGTATTCCCTCACCGATTCATCTCCATGTGAAAATCCTAAAAGTGAGATGGGGGCACCTCACCTTGACAGCCCGGTAAGAAAGTAAAAATCATCAATCATAATAGGGACCACTCTTTCCCTTATGTGAAAAGCTTGATTTGTCAGATCCCAAGCATCAACTAGGAACTACAATAGTTCTATTTGTTGCTTCATTTTGGAAAACCTGAAGTATTTGAGCAACCCACAGTTTTTGAGTGCCTCAACTATACCCGGATTATTTAGGGCAATCATGTCTTGTTCTTCAGGCTCTCTTTCTCACTAAATAATAGATATTCTGATCCGATGAAAGCCTGAAATCAAACCATAAGCTTAATTAGGATCCTTTCAATGCAAAAAACAAGACAAATTTTGGAGCAAACAAGTGAAAAAAGTTTTGGAAACTCACCCAACACAACCCAAGCAAGGAGACAGTGCATTGCAGAGCAGGAAACCTTCAATATGGGTTCTCTTCAGCACAGTTTTTGACATGCAAGCCTATACTGATCCCAGGGCGAAAAAATCTAACCACAGAGGCCCCAAAAAACCCTAAAACTTGCATGAAACAGTAAAAGAATGACATGAAAAGAAATAGAGGGGTATATCTCCTACTTGGTCCGGACGACACGAGAAATGGTCCATAGAATCTCTCACAATCAGCTGCTGAAGTTCGAGGTAAAAAACTAGCCCAAAGCACAAAACTGAATGGTAAATATCAAATGGTAAAAATGACATGGTAAATACATGTTTTATGTTTATTTCATGTTCATTAATCGAATAAACTTTAGTATTTACCTATTTTTACTCATGAAACAGGTATTTTTAATCCATTTGGTGATGTTTTGAGCAGATTTTACAACTAACTTATAGAATTTGACATGCTCAATTGTAAATTTTATCTTTGACCATAGAGCAAACTTTTATATCTTTTTCGAGCTCTATTAAACATTGAAAAAGGAACCCCCTTGGACTCCTCTTTAAGCTCTTTTCGGACTCTCTAAATATGAAAATATTGTTAAGCACTTGCCCTTTTTAGCTCATTAACATATTGGAAATGACATCTACTCAATATAAGTTTAACCCTTTTCTGGGCTGAGATAGATTATTTATGAAAAAGGAATATGTTGACCGAACATGGTCAATAGGTTCTCTCTCGTATTGTTTTATGCTTTTTTGGGCTTGAAAAACAAATCTATGAAAACGAACTTATGGAGTTTTCTTTTATTCCCTTTTCAAACTCTCTAAACATGAAAAGGACCGAGTTATCTTTGTCATTAAACTCGTTAAAACATCAAATAGCGACAAGCATACATTATCCTCCTTAAGCTTGATAAAAATAAAGAGGTACTGATCAGCAATGATTGGGGCAAATGGAAAAGGGGTAAACCACTTTTGGTACCAGGTCGCTCTTGACCATGACACTTTCACTTCATCACCATGACTATTTGGGTTGTGTTATCAGCTTAATGGTTATCATATTGTTGGTCTATCATACCATCCATCACTTTGCTTGGGGCCAATGCTACCATTTCATTTCAATGTCGCCGACATGTTCAAGAGAAGTCATTCAGTTAAAATTCGTCCTTTACAATACTCATAAACCTTCATTTCCATGACCACCATTCATGAATCTTGTGTCGTCAATCAAATTTCGTCTCCAAAATCATTACACTCGTTTCATGTCGTTTATGTGGGATACATCAAGGCCCTCCTACGACAAGTCACTTCTTGTCGACATCAACACATTATCCAAGAAGTTGACTTAGAAACACCCTTTCAGTACCTTAAGTCTTGCATGCATCAATGGCAAGTTTCTCACTTCTGGCGATAGGTTGACATCACTGGCCTTTGATCGAAAGACTTTGTATGGTGTTCGACATCAAAACATCCATTCAGACCATGTAGAATGTACTGCAGTACCTTTAGAATCATTATCATTATCAGTGATTTCTCTCGCGCCTGTTAACGACTTACATCATTGGTTGGTAATCAGATGGTGTCTTTCCATGTTTGACTTCAGATCACATATTCACATGGTTAGACTCATACTTGAGCGAAAAATTGAACGATATAGAAGACCCTAGATCTAGTTTCATCCATCCAGGCTGCGATTTCAGGAAATGTACCAAATCATCCATACAATGGCTTTACATTGATGGTCATTCTGATCATGGGTCCATATCTATAGACGACTATTTATGTACTTGTAATGGAAGTTTATATGCTAAGCATGGGTATGCCTTCCATCAGCAATTCATGAGAAAAGATCAAAATATCATGATATTATGTATTGTAATTGATGCAAGCCACCAACCACATTGAAACCTCCTCATCACATTGTAAAGCATATCACTCGAAATTAACATTTTTGACTTCATGCTTTAGGGGGTAGCTGTTACAGATCCAGTTGGGCACATCACTCCCATCATCCAAATCAGTGTTTTAGGGCTTATAAAACCCTAATTTCAGTTGCTATATACCCTAAACAAGTCAACCTTTTGAATGCCTCCTTCCCAGACAATTTCATGGCCTAAAGACATCCTGAAATGACCTCTAGAGGGACCAGCGTAGGTAGGCCCATGCAAGGGTGTGTTTCAGAGTAGTTAATTCCATGCTAGGGTGCTCTACAAAGCACTTAAGCCCTCTTTAACCTGTGCTAGGTGAGTTTGAGTGAAATTCACATAGGGTTTGGGGAATATTCTTTATATCTTCTGGAGCCTTCTAGAAGATTACCACACTTATCATCTCCTATGAACTCGAAAATGGATGAGGAATGAGTTAAGATACCTCCTATCCTCTCATCCCTTCCTCCATGGAACTAATTCTAAGTATGGAAGGCCATTCAATACCCTCATTGATGACAAAACCTCCTCCATCTTCCTATAAATTGAGCACTCATATAAGGGATCAAGGGTTGGACTTTATGAATTGTAAGGAGATAATGCTAGTTTGAGAATTGAGACTATTGTAAGTGTCGCTATGCTGCCGGATTTTCATGCTATGATGTGATGTGGATGGAACCAAAGTTGGAGGAGTGACTTTGAATCAGGCTTCATGGTTGTAATTTTTCCTGCTATTCAATAAAGTATTTACACATTTTTCCATATGCTTATCTTGATATGTGATGCTTATATGTGTGAATGTATCAGATTCCATTTACTTGTTAACAATAGATCTTTTTCTTTGATTGGTTCTTTGTCTTATGTTGATGTTTACAGGTACTTCTCAAGCAGGTTAAGTACGGGAAGGAATGACAGGACCGATACAAAGGAGGCAAGAGGAAAGCGAAAGTACAAGTAGGTCCTCTCATTCTCTTTTTCTTATCTATTGTTTATAGAAAAAGGTTAAAGTGCTTTAAACTATTGTTCTAGATATGGCTACTTATCTTGGGAATTAGTATTTATCTGTAGATAACAAATTCTTCATAACATTTGTCTTCCTCTTCAGCGATCACATTGTAGCACTCCAGTGCATGGTGCAGCTGGGTGGTCCAATCTGGTTGAATCAAATCCAAAGGATCCTACGGTATTCTGAATATCGTTTCCTTGACCTTCTGCAATGCTTCATCAATGCAATCGAACCCATCCTCAAATCTAAATGTCATAAAAAATCCCTGTCTCAAAACGTACCACTCTTCAGTGTCGTGGCAGAGCTATGTTTCCAAGTACCAATTCATTGGTATTACATCCAAAGTATGACAGAATAAATGCACCCACTCAAGTTGCGGTTCTGCTCCATAAACCTCAATCCATTTTGCCAAATGATCACGCAAATCATTCCTCCCATCATATTTCTCTATTAGCCGGACTTTTGAGCAACCAAACTACAATATCATCATTTTTTTGTACTCACACCATCCATCAAAACTATCTTTATATGTACCCCACCACCTTGAGGGCATAGCGCACAAATCCAAGTCCATGGCTTGGAAGCGATGCTCCTCTGGCACTTCCCTTTCAAATGCATCCAAAAATTTATCTATGTTAGTTAAACCATCATAACAAGGCAAACTCCTTACCTCAAATGATATTCGATGCAATGATTTAGTCATCATGTTACAATGCAACGTAGATACTTCGTGCAACCTATTCTGCCAGTGTTCCAACTCCTCATCTAAATCTGGTGTACTAGAACTTTTGCGGTCCCATGCAATGCATCCATCAGCTGTCGGATTAACCCAATCCTAGTCTCGTGCCATTATTTTGTAGATCTGGTCCAAATCATCATCACCTCCATAATCACGATCCGGTTCAGTATAGCACGGTCTCTCTGCAGGGTCTAAAGGTACTACCACGCAGAGCAGTTTTCTTTCAAATGACATCGTCCTCTTCTTCAAGTAGATTACCACATTCATGTCAATAGCCCAATTGATCCCAAGGAGCGTAGGGTATGGATTGCTGCCATCCAAAATCTCTATCACTTCGAAATCAGCCAACACACTCATGCCTTCAATTTTTGTTGTTACTCCCTGCAATCTTCCCATGGGGATAATCTTCTGTTGATTTTCCATCCTCAGTTGAATCGGAGACCACTGCAGCGCAAGTCTCCCCATTCTCCCCCACGTCTGTTTAGGCAACACATTCACATCTGACTCCAAATCTAGAATAACTTGATCCATTTCATACTCTCTTATCTATGCAGTGAGCCTCATCTCACGCCCTATTCTTGCCTTATGCTTACCAATTTTCCTGACTATGCGCGGTCCTTCAGAAGCATTTTCTTTGCCAGCACACTTATTTATCAATTCATGTAATCCGTTTACAGCCTTGCTATCATGAAATAGCTTGATACAAGTTTCCAAAATGGTAGTAAGCATGGACAGGTCCATTTCTTCAGACAGTTTATACTGACTTCTTGAGGTGGAGGCCTCAACGAATCTTTTCTTTTCTTCCATGAATGTTTCTTTCATGCGCTTTAGATCAAATCCAACCTCCTTTTATGGAGCTTTGCAGACCCACTCACTTTCTTCAGGCTACTTTGCTTTGTCTTAGCCAGTCGTCACTCCACTTCGCAACACGATACTCACATTAGGATCCTCTTCATGAGGTTCAGCCCTCATCGTCTGCAGGTTCTGGGTAGGTTGTTGAGGCTGCACCCTCTTCTCCTATATCTTATCTATTAATACATTGCAATCTTCTATTGCGTGATGAAATTGAGTATAGTATCGACACGACATGTGCATCGGGATCGTACACTCTCACACGTAGTATCCTGGCACTCCACAATTACAGCAAATAACCTATCCTTGACCTCTACCCGGTCCTCCCCCTCCTCCTCGGCCTCATCTATGCCTGTGATATCCTCGCGTGCTCCCCGTGTGCCCTGATCTAGAGACCAAGTTTTTGTTTGCATTCGATATGCAGGAATTATTTCCATCATTAACTCATAGCTACGATAGTTACGCTCATCGTGACCCATCGATCTATAGAAGTTGCAGAAGATTTGTTGCGGTGTCTGCACGAATTTCTGCAGCAAGTGGTGATTGTCTGTTATGTGTTTTCTAGCTACCTGACAGATAGCGCACCACAATGCAAGCTCTGTACTTGGCCTTGCTTGAGCTTCCGGCCTCAGAGACATTAGTCCTCCACCTGCAACATAATTCGCAAAGACAGGGCAGTGATCTTTATCATGCCCCTGGATTTTACATTTCAGACACCAAACTTCTTTGCGCACCTCTTGCCGAGCCACTCTATCCTTCTTCATACTTTGAAACTCCATGCAAAGATTCTGCAACTCCGTGTGAATTTGCTGCACTCCCAAAGCAGCATCTTGAATCGGCGTCTCATGCAATCTCATTGCTTTCCAGGGCCTTCTCCTAGGTCCCAATCTTTTGCTATGATAACGCAACCCTTAGGTGAGGCAAGAGTGAAGCTACAAACCATTCACGGTGTTGCCCATCGATAAGATTCATATCATCTTCGCGGATCTAGAATTTCAATCTCTGGTCCCGCTCCTAGGGTGTTTCGCCAGGTCAAAATCATAATTTCCTTGAATCCAACGACTGATTGTAAATTAGATTTGGGCCTACTGAATTCCTTATTCAGCCAGTCTGAATGTCTGCTAATGAAGTTGTTGGTTATGAGTGCAGTACTTAATGTACCATGTTAACACGCGATCCTATAGCGCAATAACCAACATCTCTTTCTTCATCTAACCATCTGTAATATTATGGGTTGTCCATACGACCTTCACAATGAACCAAAACTGGTATGGGTCTTGATTTCCCAAGCCCTTGAAAATGGGCAACTTCATTCGACATATCAAATGGTGGCGGAGGTGGTGGCAATGTGGGCAAAGGTGTATGATGTGGAGGTGAAGATGAAGGTGGTGTGGGTGGATGCAGTATTCGCGGGAACCTTTGCCTTATTAATTGGACAACGCTCTTCAGAGAAGCCTGTGCTTCTTCCTCGTCGTCGCTCAGAAGAAGCCTGATCAGCAAGCTATATTCAGGGCCTATTTGCCCTTTATCCTTGAAGAGCTTTCCACTTCGCATAGCTCCAAAAATCAAGGTAATGGTATAACCTACTTTTCACACAAGGGTATCTTAATCCAAGTATTCAAATATCTCAAATACTTACCTCGGGGTCCCTTGAAGAAGTGTCACTCCGCTTCATTGTAGATAATCAAAGTATCGATCGCGACCTCTATCACAAATCCTCCTATGACACGATCTTCGCACTAGCAACGGGGTCCACACTATCGGACCGTCAATCCTCCACCTTCCTTGCCCATCTGCCAATTTAGTGATCCACTCGTATAGTTCAATCAGGATGGAAGAAAAGAAAATTTCGTGTATTGCTGTGTATAGATACCTATCCAAGCACTGTTCTTTCTTTAATCATGGATTTCTATTTTCTTGCACCATGAATTCATGGATTTTTCTATCCAACCACTCCTCAATTTCCTTCTTTGTTGGATTCGAGTGATGCGACGTCACACATCTCTTTATGCAGATCTTGGTCCTGACAATGAAAACATTTGTTGGATTGGTGGGTCCTGACCCAAGTTCAGAGTTAGTTTTTCCAAACAAATCCCTACACTACTGGACCTTTCGGCATCAATCCATAGAGCGGGGACTAAAGTCTCAACCGAAGTAGTATGAGGGGATGCTAGAACCAAGTTTCCACATTGAGAGATTAGTGTAATGTCGTTTTATTCCGTAAATCTGCCTTCACGTAGATCGATAAGCCTTTAAAGCTTATCAATATAAATTCCTATAACCAATATCTAGACCTTCACAAAGGTCTATGACTGTCTTTTGCAAAACCTAAACAGGTGAACCAACCACTTACGCGCCTCTATGATTACTCCTACTTTCATATTTACCCAGATCGGTTTAAGTGTTTGATAACTTTAACATGCAACAAGATATTATTCGCATAAACAATTATTAATACTTGTGTTCATATAACAACATAAATCATGTAAAATCATGCATCAATATAGTATCAATTCATAAACCCATTATTCATCATAACATAATAGCACATTCATTCATAACAAAAGTAAATAAACAAAACATAGATATTTCTAGAATAGTCTTTTTATTGATAATTCAGTTCTGATTACAAACTCAAGACTACCTTGTGCACTCAGCTGTAGGGGTCCACGCACTCTTCTGCGGACTCTACTCTAGGCCTTTACGCACTCAACTACAGAGCCTCTCTTCAACTCTAAGACCTTTCACCCTTCTCCCTACTGACCCATTAGATTCGTATCCATCATCAATATCTACCTTCCTTAGACTCTCTAGGACTCCCCTTTTTATACAATCCCATGGTTCGCGGACCAGGGTGGATCTATAAAATTTGACACAACTTACATAAAAGAAGGGTAACACCATTTATGACACTTTACTATCTACACGCTCCGCGACCACAACTTGTGGAGACTTTACACTTTACATAACAAAAGCCTGGGCTTTCTGCCCCAAAACTTGGGCTTTTGCCCCAAAATTGACCCTAGTGGACTCTGTCCCAACATGCCTCC
Source organism: Pinus taeda (assembly GCA_000404065.3). Taxonomy (NCBI): domain Eukaryota; kingdom Viridiplantae; phylum Streptophyta; class Pinopsida; order Pinales; family Pinaceae; genus Pinus; species Pinus taeda. The sequence continues at coordinate 69,865 of APFE030105943.1, read as the reverse complement.
ACCAACATAGAAGGGAATTTTCATGCATAGGAGTATAATCTAGTGACCTTGCAATGATCTTCAACAAGCCAGTTGCCTTCGTCACCAAGATAAGGATCTAGGCTTGTATTTGGAAAAGGCCTAGTTAGTGACCATAATTTCTATTGAAAAGAGTATGGAGAAATAGAACTAGCCAAATCAACCATACCAACTTGAGAAAGGATATGCTAAGTCAAGCAAGATGAAGTGCAGGGGTCATTTTGAAATCATAATCATTTTGAGAAATATAAAAAAGTTAATATCGAAAACAATGAAAATAGGCAATAGACTAATCTACAAACTTGCAAAGCTTCAATAGAAATATACTCTAAAAAAATGTAATTGATAAGTATGTTCTAGACTTCTAATAACAAAAGAAGATATATGCACAAGTTGCGGAACTCAAGACAGATAGGGTATATGTCAAATTTGTCAAATGTGAATTTTGAGTAGTACAAGCTCTTCATTGAGTGGTGAGAATGTGTTTTGAGTAATATTAAACTTTAATGTTATACATAAAAGTCAAAAATAGCCTTTATTATAATATAATATGTAGATTAAATAAATATGATTTATTATGATTTTTTTAATCAAATTTATTACTAATAATAATTTTATTATTAAAAATATTTTAATTATTATTTTAATTTATATTTATTTTCTTGAAATTCTATATAATTACATATCACATTATGTTTATCAAATTGTGTCTATCAAATTTCTATTTAATAGTTTTCTAAAATATTCTAAAATTTACATAAAAATGATAATCCATCACATATCACATCATGTCCATCAAATTTCTATCACATCATGTCTATCAAATTTCTATCAAATAAATTTTTAAAATATTCTAAAATTGGTCTAAAATAACAAACTGCTACATATCACATCATATCCATCACATTTCTAAATTAAAATTACCAACAATATACCACACCTTCTACTACCTATTTTCTCTGTCAAACTCATCAAATCCACCCGTCTCCAACACTCTCCTACTCCCATGATACCCTTTAGCTATGAGCATTCTATCGGCCCGTCCAACCCTATTCTCTTTTGGACAATACGTAAAATTCTCTTCCCATTCTTAAACGTGTTAGAATGTGAAGTTCTGTTCAAGCTTAACCCCAACCCCTATATCATTGGCTAGATATAGGGTAGAGAGGTATCATCCTCCTATGGTTTAGCACACAATATGACCTATAAAGTAATGAACAATGCCAGTTTTGGAAACTTTCAACCACCGGATGCTTCATTCGCTTGTTGGAATTTTGTCAATGCCAAAGATATTGAAGATGTGGTTTTCGATAATTTGCTTCTCTGTGTAAAATGGGCATGATGTTGATTTGACTCTATCATGTTAATAGAGAAATGTGATGAATTGGAAGCTCATAATGTTGCAATTAAATCATGTCTCACACCAAAAGAAACCCTTTTAGAAAATCATCAAACCACTCTCACAGAAGCTCACAGACAATTGGTGAAACAAGAACCTCACATTCTTTAGGCTGAGAATGTCCAACAAGATTTGATTGATAAGAGAACATAGGTGACGAAGTTGGAAGAGGAGCATGTTGGAAACATATCTTGTTGGAAAGACAAAGGATCCAAAACATAAATTTCACACAAAACACACGAGTTGCGGCTCTTTTATTGATCATACAAAACTTGATGATTACAATGAACCCGGTGAAGGGTATTTAACCTTTTCGAACTAGTGACTCACCTAAACCACATACTAAATTCGACTATGACTTAAATCAACTTGAATCAATGCTCAGTTAACTAACTCTCTAATGTTAGCCAACTCCTCATGCGGCAGTAATTAGCTTATTTTAACACTCCCCCTTAATTATGATTGCTAAACTAAGACTGATTCATAACAAGTCAAAGATGTCTCTTAGTCTATGTCTCAGCTAGGCTTACAACACCCAAGTTTCTCTATGAAACTCAAACACTTCTTTTGCTAATAACTTAGTAAATATATCAGCCAATTGATCATTAGATTTACAAGGCTTCAAGTGAACTTCTCCATTGCTCACAAGGTCTCTATTAAAGTGATATCTATTGTCAATTTGCTTTCTCTTTTGATGACACACACTATTCTTGGATAGTGCAATCATTGAGGTGTTGTCACAATATATTATTGTTGGTCCTTGTTGTTTCTGCTTAAGTCCATTAAATACTCTTCTTAACCACACTTCTTGACACGTTGTTGATGTTGCTACTACGTATTCTGCTTCTGCTGATGAAAGTGTCACAATAGGTTGCTTCTTAGATGCTCATGAAATCACATCTGAACCAATATGGAACCTATAACCAGAAGTTCTCTTCCTATCATCCAAACGTCTTGTAAAATCATTGTCTGTGTACCCAATCAAATCCTTCTTCTTTTTTATTGCATACATTATGCCACAATCTCTAGTCCTGCTATGTATCTCAAAATTCCTTTTCCTACACTCCAATGTGTGTCTTTTGGAGTCTCCATAAATTTGGAAATCAAATTTACTCCTTGCATAATATCTGGTCTTGTATTTGTGAGATACATGATGCTGCCAACCAATCTTTTGAATAGAGCTGGATTGACATTTGCTCCTTCATCAGCCTTGCTTAATTTTGTACCTGTTGCAACTGGTGTAGGGACAAGTTTGCAATTTTCCATCCTGAATCTTTTGAGGAAATCTCTAGCACATTTATTTTGACAAATAAAAATTATTTTTTTTAGATTTCTCAACTTTTATGCCAATAAAATATTTCATGAGAACAAGATTTTTCATCTCAAATTCATTCATCATGGCTGCTTTAAATTCATATAACTCAAAATCACCTGTATAAACCATGTCATCAACATATAAGCAAACAATCAAAATCTGTCCATGCTTATTTACCTTTGTGTACAAGGTAGGCTCAATGTTTCTTCTGCAAAATCCATTCTTGATCATGTAGTTGTCAATTCTGCAATACCAAGCTCTAGGCTCTTGGTTGAGTCCATAGAGCACTTTCTTCAACCTGTAAAATTTATCTTCTTTATCTTCAACTTCATCACCTAGTGGCTATTGCGCATAAATTTCTTCTTCTAGAATTCCATTCAAGAAGGTTGATTTCACATCCATCTGATATACTTTCCACTTGTTATGAGCTACTGTGGCTAGAACTTCTCTTACAATATCCAATCTGGCTATCGGAGCAAAAGTTTCTCCGAAGTATCTTCCTCGTTTCTGCGAGAAACCTTTTTCTACAAGTCGTACTTTAAATCTATCAATTTTACCTTTCTCATTCAACTTTGTCTTATACACCCATTTTACACCAATGAGGTTTTTTTCCTTTGGTAAATCAACCAAATCCCATGTATCATTCTTTTCAATAGCTTCAATTTCTTCATAGATGGCTTGCACCCAATTTTCATCTTTGGTTGCTTCTTCAAACGAAGAAGGTTGGAATGACAACAATGCAAAATTTTGAATAACATCCAAATCATCATAAATATCTTTCAGACTTCTCATCTTTCTCTAGTTACCATTGCTTGATTCATCACTTGATTGATTGTTAGGAGAACTCTGGTCTATTGATCCGCTTGAAAATCCATGTTGCTCTGAAAATCTTGGAGTCCTTGTTGGTGTATTCACTTGTGATTCTTGTTGCTCCTTTTCTGCTACATCATCTTCTTCCATCAGTGGCACTTGTGCATCGAATCTTTTGTGACTCTTGTTATTTCAACAAAACATCTCTACTAATTATGGTCTTCTTGGTGACAGAGTTATACAATTTTTAAGCTTTTGATTGCTCATTATAACCAGTAAATATGCATTTTTCATTTTTATCATCCAATTTTCCTCTTATTTGTTTAGGAACATATTCATAAGCTACACATCGAAATACTCTGAGATGAAATACACTGCAAGACATACCTGACCATGCGTCTTTTAGTACTTTGTTCATCAGACTCTTTGTAGGAGATATGTTTATCACATAAACATCACATGTAACTGCTTCTACCCAATACCCATTAGACGAGTTTCTTCCTTTCAACATGCTCCTTGCCATATTCATAATCATTTTGTTCTTTCTCTCTACTACACCATTCTGTTCTGTTTTGTTTCTAGTTGTACATTGTCTTTTGAATTGTTTGCAATACTCATGGAATTCCTTTGAATCGTATTCTCCACCATGATTTGACCTCAATACCTTGATCAGTTGATCACCTTGGTTCTCTACTAAGGCTTTGAATTCTTTGAACTTTGAAAAAGTTTCAAACCTCTGCTTCAAGAAGTAAACCCAAGTCTTTCTATGATAATAATCAATGAAAGTGAGGAAGTAACAACTTCCACCAATCGACTATGTCCTCATAGGTCCACACAAGTCTGTATGCACTAGCTCAAGAGGTTGGTTTGCTCTATATGCAACTCCCTTTGGAAAAATTTCACGATGCTTCTTTCCCAAGATGCAACACTCACAAGTACTATCACGTTCTTCGATTCGAGGTAATCCTCTGACCATTTGTTTCTGCTGCAACAATCTTACACCAGAAAAGTGAAAGTGTCCAAATTGAAAGTGCCATAACCAATAATCATTAGAACATGCAACTGTAAAAGAATTGACATGATCATTGTAATTCATAATTAGAGGAAAGAGTTTGTTCCTCGTCATCTGCACCTTTTCTATCATCTTCTTGCTTGGGGGCTTGTCATATATAACACATTCTTGTCCTTGACAGATAACTATGTATCCTTCCTATGTCAATTGATTAACACTTATCAAATTATGTTTGAGACCAAGGACCTCTAAGGTTGTCTTTAGCTCCCTCTACTTGGTCTGAATGTTGACCACTCCTTTGTCATCTACATCCACAGTCTTGTCAGTCCCCAACTTTAACTTTGTCTTCATAGACTGATCCAAATTTGCAACCAAATTCTTGTTGTCTGTCATGTGGTTACTGGAACCACTATCTAATAGCCACACATTATTAGAAGGTTCATGCATGGTATGGCAAGCTAAGAACATAGAGTTAGTACTCTTTGTAGTGACATTATCTCTCTAGTTCCCTTGATCATCTATCCTCTTATTGCAATCACGGGCATAGAGACCAAATTTATTGCAATAATAACATCTCACCTTTGATTTGTCAACTCTTTGATTATTGTTTAAGCTTCTGTTGTTTCTTCCACTTTCATGTTCATGCTCTTCTTGGCCATCTCTCTGACCATCATGTCTTCTACCTCGTCCTCTGCCTATAGATCTACTTCTGCCTTGACCTCTATTTCTTGAAATAAAAACCTGACTTTTGAAAGTGATTTCTAAATTGGAATCCTTATTTCTATTTATCCTTGCCTCATGTGATAGAAGAGTTCCCATTAACTCATCAACTATTAGTGATGTCAAATACTTGGCTTCATCTATGGCTGCTACCACAACATCAAATTTGGTAGACAAAGATCTGAGGACCTTCTCAACCGTTGTTTGATCTTTAATTTCCTCACCATAAATCTTTAGCTGATTTACGATAACCATGACCTGATTCATGAAAGAATCAATGTCCTTTGTCTCCATATGCAGCCTTCAAAATCTCTCCTAGTATATTGCAACTTAACAATATTGACTTTGGCCATACCTTTATAGCTTGTCGCCAAGGTATCCCATGCTTCCTTTATTGAAGACGCGATCATAATATTTTGGAACACTTCTCGGTCCACTCCTTGCTAAACAAGTTGCAATGCTTGTGCATTCATTTTCTTGTCTTCCTTCCATAGGTCCCTCTCTATATTAGTGAGACCTCGTTCTTCTACTTCATCCTTAGTTCTGAAAACCCAAACTAGACATAATCCCAAACATCATGAGCCTGCAACGTGGTCGTCATCTTAATGGCCCACACATCATAATCTTTGCTTATAAACAGTGGAAACTAGGGCTAGAAATTTGAGAAAGCCATCTTATTCAAAAATCTCCTTTTAAAAACTTTGCAAAACTTCTCTAATAATTTTATAAAAGAAATAAATTTTAAAAATTCTTTTTAAAAAGCCCTTTAAAAAAATTCCTTAATATAATAAATCCCATTTTTTCAAAAATCCTACTTCAAAAGAAATTTTAAATAAAAAAAACCCTTAATATAAAAACTCTTTAAAAAAAAAAAACTCTTTGTAAAATCTTTATGATCGCCCCATTAAAATTGTCCATATACCACTTTGATAAGAAAAACATGTCATGTATAGTGCACATGAGTTTAAACTTTCTAATGACGCGTTTTAATGCCTCGTTCCAGTTCCAACAATTGGTCCCACGAGATTTGTTGTTTGACCCACCACTGAACCTTTGGACAAGCAAGACGAGCGTTGCATTACAAAAACTCAAACAATCGTAATTTTGCCTCCAACGCAGGCTAAGAGACAGGGCTAAGTGCGCTGATCAAATTTTTTAATTATTTAATGATTTTGTTGTTCATTGTTCTTGGCTACAAGGATCTTGTGATTTTTTCTCGTATTTGATATTAATTTGTTAGAATGATAAAGGAGTCAAAATATAAATTTCACACAAAATGCATGAGTTGTGTTTCTTTTATTGGTCACACAAAATTTGATGATTACAATGAAACCGGTGAAAGATATTTAACATTTTCCAACTAGGGACTCCTCTAAAATAACTTGACATGCAACCACACTAGGGACTTTCTAATTTTAGCCAACTCCTCGTACAGTAGTAATTAATTTATTTTAACCTATCTAGTAAGTTGGAAGCAGAACATGTTGCAAGTAGATGACGAAATTGGAAGTAGAACATGTTGTAGACAAAAGTTAATAGATTATCTGCAACCCTCATGGAAGACCCCGTCCGATCTACGAGTTATCTACAGTCGAATACCGACCACCCTGCGAATTATCTGCCCATTCTCTACTTCTTCCAGTGAGACTCTTCAATGCTTGCTTCACAGGTTGCAAATATACCTTACGCTCCTGCTGAAAACCTGCATCCGATTCTTAATACCTAGAATAGCTTGACATCCTTTGCTCCGAATGCGACCTTAGAAACGATGAGTAGAAAATGGGGCAGCAAGACTAAGATTCTCAAAGTTTGCTACAACGACCAAATTAAAACCTCTGCCATTGAGTGGGTTTTTCAAATGGTTCAGCAGAGCTAATCGTCTGCTCTTCATTCTTAACCCAATGAATCCAAACGACTGGTAGTATTGAAATTTCCAACATTCTCCTTGGAAGGGTGTAGTATATATTTTAGTCCAAGGGGTTGTGTAAGTTTGTTTTGTTCATTGCCTTTTTAATAAAAATAAAAGAACAAAAATTATATTCTATATAGAAAAATAATGTCAACTATAATTAAAAAGAAATGAATATGTTGTAAAGTAACTAGAAGTAAAATAAATTTGTGAATCAGATGTTTAAATATTATAGTTTTTAAAAAGATTTTAACAAAATATTTAAATATACTATTTGAAGATCTATGTTAACGTGGATATCAACTTCATATATGTCTATATATAGTAAAAAAAATATGGTTAAATTTTTTATTTGGTCCTATATATACTCTATTTAGCATTCAAAAATATAATTTAAACAATAAAAAATAACACATTGTATTTTGCACTCTAAACAAAGTTGCACATGAAAAAATTTGATCACTCAACTTGTGTTAGATATGTGCTTGAGATGAATCTATGTTGGTTAAATTTATATTTATGGCTTCTGACTTTGGTAATTATAAGAAAGTTTCAGAGGAAGATTCTTGGTTTGGGAAAGTATGAGAATATTTATATAATTTCTTGGTTTTAGAAATTTCATCCAAACTTTATATCTGTTACTTGAGGTGAGTTTAGCATTGTTTTCTTATTTTTATATATATATATGAAAACAATGCTATATATATATATGTTTTAGCTTAATGGTGTGGGATATTATAATATACATGTGTGTGTGTATGTTTAGCTTTGACTTTGTGTTGACATTGACTTTAATATTAGTTTTCTACATAAAATGATTCTAGATGGACTCTATCTTGGGTTACGAGAATACAATATTCTACTGTCATATTTGTTACTTTCCAAAACATTTACAAGATTCTTGTTTTCATGCATGAGCTCATTCTTCATGGAAAAAAGGGTCCATATCTAAATCAAAAGTTGGACATTTCCTAGAGCTTAAAAAAAATAAAAGGAAAAAGAATCAACAAACACAAGAGTTTGAAAAGACTAATTTACTTGTCTAGAACTATCATTTTGTGAATCTTATCTTGTATCAAAAATTAATGCAAAGTCAAAGAAACATCAACTCATTCTTGGGGAAAAAAGGCCCAATTCTAAATCAAAAGTTGGACATTTCCACCAACATAATAATAATAATAAAAATTATGAAGAGAATCAACACAATATTTTGAGAAGAATAATCTTACATGTCTAGAAGTGTCATTTGGTGAACCTTATGTTGTCTAAGAGAATAATGCAAAACCCAGGGAATTTGAGATTTACACCTGATTGATGGAAGGTGTACTTGTTGATTGTTTTCAATAAATGAGGTGGTTTCATAAAACTAAAATCTCTAACGATTTAGAATCTTGTAGATGAGTTTCATGAAAAGATTATCCTTCTTAATGATTTGAATGAGGAAGTTGAGTCCTTGTCTGATTTAAAAATGCAATTTTTAAGAAGCAAATTTGCAAGCTAGAGAACCAAAATAATCAGGGAGTTATGGATATTTGTTATTTAAAAGCCTCAATGGAACTACTTCATGAAGAAGTAGGTCCTCTTCAAGCAGAGAACAACATATTATTGGATCAATATCAAACACTAAAACATGATTATGAGGCCTTGTCGCAATAGTTGATTGAGAGGGATTAAGTCATTCAAGACTTGCAGGAGTGCAAACAAAATATTGAACAGGAAGTTACTCACATACCAAATGTTAACAAGGAGAATATTGTTGATGAGCTGCCAAGCTTACCTTCTTCCACACATCATGACATTGACTATTAGAAGCCTACTATTAATGATCATGACTCATCACATGCCTTTGTGTCACCTAGCTTTGAAAAGCACACAACTCATATTAGTCCTAACTACTGAGAAAAATGGGATATATCAGAGGAGGACTTGGGAAAAATGGACAAGGAATTTCTATTCCTAGTGCACCTAAAGTGTAGACATCGAAAGTAGGTATTGGATATGTTGCTAATGTTTTGCTACCTACATCTAATCCTGTTGAATTTGGGAATGTGTCTTTTTTTGCGGGTGGAGTTCAAACTAGGTTGCTAGAAGACCAATCCCTTACTAACTATGTTGCAGAGATTGATGTCATGGATGAAAGAGCCATTACGAATGCAAGTGTTGTTGGTGTATAGGGTTTCACTCCGATTAGTGCACATTGCTTAGAGCCTAGGAAACAACAATATGAGAATAAGAATCAGTGACACCTACCCGAGAACCAGAGTTCTTGGAAATTTGGTAGCTATGTATTCAGTTCGTTTATTGTAGTTCGATTAATGGATGGAAATTAAATCATTTAAATAGATGCTTTTGGACTTCATATCAATTATCCAGTTGTAAAATGTTCATAACATTTGTTGTTGATTACCACTGCTCCCTTAGATGTGTTTCAAGGAGAGGAGTTTTATGATAACAACAGTTGTTGATTGATGATATTCCCTCAATTGAGTTTCAAGGGGGGAATTCAGATGATGACTGATACAATTATCATTATTGACTATCTTTGATCACTATGAGGGTGACGGTGTTTAGACATCTTCATGAGTGTTGTTGTTCCATGTTTGAGCTAAGTTTTACATATTTATAAACTTCAATGTTTCTTTGTTGGTTGATGATGTTGCTTTTGTTTGGAGCCTCTGTCCTAGTGCTTTACCAACAACTATTTTCTTTGAAACATTTATGAGGAATTTTTTGGTGTTTTCCTTTCGTGTGTCTCTGCAACATATTTTACTTCATATATCAACCAAGTTCACTAAGGCTTCTTCGCTCTCATCTTCACAAATGTTAGTACTTCCTAACTGGTGCGGGCCTAGGTTCATGCCACTTAGTAGATTGGTGTGGGGTCTATAGTTTCAACTACACACTTATTTGAGTCATCACATCTTTTTCTCTTTTGGAAACGAATTTCTTTTCTACTAGTTTTTCTCCTTTTCTCCACTTATGAGAGTTTATGGGGTACCTTATCAAGCCTTGCTTTTGGTGGGTATGTGTTATATTATTTGCACAACTAGCCCATGTGCTATTATGTTGCATCGAGTGCAGCGTGAGGGGGATCATAGGGGGTGGCAGCCCCCCATTCTGGGGGGTGGGGGTTTGCAGAGGGGCAGTAACCCCATACATGGTGTTCGGGGAAACATCTTAAAAATAAATAGGTAGACCATCTCATGGTAGGGCAAACCCACCCACAGTTTTGAACATGGTTTTGCACATGGTTTTATGCATGATAGTTTTTCCATGGTATTTTGTAGATCTGATCAAAGGAACTACGATTATGCTCAAATACAGGGTTAATGGATTGGGGATTTATGAATGATTCGACATGGATATAATGTATTGTAATATTGAAAGGAATATAATGAAAAATCAATCCGGTTTTACTAGTTTTGGTTTCTTGGAGAAAAAAATTCTATGTATATTATTTTTGTTTTTTGCCATTGTTTATTATTTTTTATTTTTTTTAAGAATTCGTTTGTAGGTAATTTATGTACATGGTTAAAACATTAAGTTGTTGGGATCCATTTTTTTTTTTTTATGTTTACTCCCTACATTTCGTATAAGGGGAGGTGTTAGAATTGGTCTTTTCCAATGCTTCTTCTTCCAGTGAGCTAGTTATAATGAGTTTTAAGCTCACCTAGGGATTTTTATTTGCCCAATTTTCATAGTTATATTTTAGCCAACACTGGACCTCGTCCGTCGTTATTGATTGGAATCTGGATTACGAGCCAAAATGTGCTCAAAAAGGAAAGTATCTGAAATTGCTCGAAAGTTGAAAGACCGCATCTGTCTCGACAATATGATCCCAACACAACTCGTTTCACTTAAAATGGAGTTCGTATGAGGAAGTTAGAGCCCGCTAATCGTTTCACCAAACAATAACAAAAAAATTGCAGGTACTACCCAGTGAGCAGTCCGTACTACTGATGTGGCCACTCACTGTGCAAGTGTGACATGGGCAAGCCAAAGAGGTCAACGCCCAACGAGAGCTCGCCAAGTGTCTTAGTGTTGTTGGTTTCCAGCTTGGTGATATGGCAGAATTTAATTGGTTTGTGGTGGACCAATGAGAGGGTGCCACATGGCAAGCCCGGAGGCTGCCACGTGTCCCTCCCACTAGTTAAAGGTCAACAATGTGTTTTGGGAAAAATTTTGGTGGAGGTCAAGTTTGAACTCACAACCTCCCCTCCACAAACCATAACACTTACCGATACACCAAAGCTTAAGACTTGACATGTAATGGAATGCGGACATTGTTAAAGGTTAAGTGTGAAGGTTAGGGGTTAACCATTAGCGGTTAACACTAAATGCTCGTGTGACCACTGCAGGACTTAACCATTAGTAGTTTACAATAAACGTGGATTATGCACTAATCATGTTTAACCGTTAATTAAAACCGCAGTTAACTTGGCAGATATTTTGGCAGATTCCGCCAAATCCGGAACCGCCCCTAAATTTAGTGGGATTAATTGATTTTTTCCAGATTTGGAGGAGATTCCTAGGGAAAAAATGAAAAGACCATAACTTGATGGGATTTCGACCAATTTTTGAAAATGAATAGTCAATTTTGGATGATTTTGACCTTCTGAAGACAATGGAACAGGTTTCATAGGCAATAAGAGACTTCTATATGTGATGTTTCCACAGGAAGTTTAGGGAAGCCCAGGGCCACCAGGGAAGGAAGTTATGCCCAAATCAGCCAAAATCAGTTTTCAGAGATCTAATAGTCATTTTTTGGGTTTTTGGGTCCTCTAAACCCAATGGTATAGTTTTCAAAACCATTGGAGTTGAGAAAAATATTGTAATCATACATTTGACCAAATAATTCTAAAAGGGCCTAGCCATTGAAGGGGGTCCTAGGAGATGTAGCCCAGTACTAGAAGGTGAACTCCTTGATCAGATTTGTCTTATTATTTTTCTATGTATATTTCTTTGCATTTCATTTGTTGTCTATATTATTAAGCAACTAATTAACTCATAATTTTCTCACACATGACACATAAAATACATATAACTTGACACATAAACATTTTGCATAACTAGGTAAATGGGACGATCCTAAACATAATTTTCACTGATGAAGAAACTTGCATAGCATTAACAAGTTTGCCCAAGATTTCAGATCACTTATAAATGGAGGAATTATCTATGTATTTTTGCAACAATGTGAGTAATACAATACTCTTTCACAAACCTCCTAGAAGACTCCCATATGCTCTTTGATTTATCTATATCCCTCCTAAAATATCCCCTCCTACTCTATGAATTATCTGCCCACTCTCTATCTTTGATACTGAGCCTCTTTAGTGTGTGCTTTAGAGATTGAAAATATGCGTTGTCCTCATGTTGAGAACTAGCAAAGCATATTTCATTCATAGAATTAGTTGAAATTGTAGCCTACAAAATAGCACATTATAGCCTTAAGAAAAAAGACTTGCCTTGGATTGACATATAAATGATGTGACTAGTTGATTGTTTATTCAAAGCAATTAATTAATGACAACAATAAGATTTTATTTTTCAACACCTAAAAATAGTTTTAGCATAAATAGAATCCATAAATCCCTTATAGTGTGCGATCATCACAAAAACTACACCCAATTAAGTAATGTATTTTAAGAAATATTTAACCTTAATAACATATATAAAATTAGAAACTAACCTTTGTTATAATATCACATCTAACCAAATAAATTTTATTAAGTAAGATTTATTATAAAAAATGTATCAAATTTATTATTAATAATATATTTTTTAATTATTATTTTAACTTTAATTATATTTCTTTTTATTTTGTACGTCACATAAAAACAACCAACCATCAAATAAATAGTTTACCAATGAGGATTAAATGAGTAAAAACAGCCAACCATCAAATAAACAGTTTACCAATGAGCATTAAATGAGTTGGCTCTGTATATGCCCACAATTGAATTTTAGCATGCCAAAATTCTAACGGTAAACATATACAGCAACATATACAATGTGACTCATTTAATACCCATCAGCAAAAAACATATTTGTTGCGATCACATTTCTAAAATATTAAAATCTATATAAAACATTATTTCATATCACATTATATTTATTAAAAGATTCTGCAATCTGTATAAAAATAACCAACCATACAACCGGGAAGATAGTCAACCAATAAGATATTCTACCCTAACATATCACATCATATTTAGCAAATGTCTTGAAGATTCTAAAATTTATATAATATGACCAAAATACCTTTACCACAACCCATGTGAACCTGATCCGAACTTAAACAGGAACGCAACAAAATACAAAGATAACCATATACACAAAGATGCAGCGGAAATAATACTTCATTTCATTAATGGAAAACACTGAAATATGCTTACAACCAGAAATGGAAATAAACCAGCTAGGGTGATGGTAGCTTATCTCTAAGAAGGGATGTGGTCACTACATACCTCTGAACTGTTCTGAACTGTGTTACAATGAGGCTCGAAGGCCTATTTATTATTGAGAAACAATGGGAAACCCTTCACATTCCAAAACCTAACCCTAGAAGATGAAACGCCAAACTGTGGGCCCCGTTTTTGGGTAAGTTGGTACATCAAATTCTCAGGGTCGCGAATTGGTCGTATTATCTCCGTTTGACACGCATGATAGCCCGTTGGAAAGATCTCTCCGAGGACTACGGCGGAAAAGACGTATTTTTTAGGGAAAAATCGCTGGTAGTAGATTTCCCAAAAAACGTCGTTTAGGGCCTCAAAACGGCTCCGAAAGTTTAGGACCCGAAAAACTGCTAAAAATAGTAAAATGTGCTATAATTAAGGAAACTGAAAAACTGAAAGAGACAGTTGTGGGGTCCAAATGGGATAGGTGGGTGGCCACCAACATCCACCTGGATTAGAACCGCACCTTGTCCTCCCTAATTTTTTTGGGGTCAAACTCATCAAATCCACGCGGCTCTAGTGCTCACCTACTACCATAATACCCTTCAGCTACGAACATTCCATCGGCCAGGCCAACCTTGTTATCTTTTGGACAATATCGCAGCATTCCTCTTCCCATTCTTAAACTTGTTATAGTGGGAAGTTCCTTCCATTCAAGCTTTAAGTCAGCCCCTATACCAATGGCTAGACACAGGGTAGAGAGGTATCATGCCTCTTATGATTCAACACACAATATGATCTATAAAGCAATGAACAATGCCAGTTCTGGGAACTTCCAGCCATCCCATTTTGTTGCAATTAAATCATCTCTCACACCGAAAGGAACCCTTCTAGCCAAGCATCAAACCACTCACAGAAACAAACTAGGAGAACAAGAACCTCACATTCAAACTGGGAGAACAGGAACATCACATACCTCAGGCTGAGAATATCCAGCAAGATGTGATTGATAAGAACACATAGATGATGAAGTTGGAAGTAGAGCATCTTGCAAACTTAGAATAGCAAGAGAGGATTTATGCACACATTGTGGCATTAAAGGCAAGAGTTAATAGGTTATATGCCAATAAACATACCTTATCTATTCAGCTGCAAGAGTAATTAATTACTAAATCAGATGGATTTGAATTTTGAGCACTACAAGCTGCCCATTGAGTAATCAGAATGCATGCTAGAGTTACTCATTACGAATTGGCAACCCTTTTTGGGTTTTCTTTACAGTGGGACAGTGGAAACCCATAGCAGGATTATTTTTAAAAACTATAGGACGGTGGAATTCCACCCCTGCAAAAAATTATTATAAAGCACACACCAAGGAAAGTATACCACACAGCTTGATTGTTCTACAAATAATGCAATTGTCAATTTACTTGATCAATAAACTATACCTGAAAAGCACTCACAATTGTCATTTTTCTTTTTTGCCAAACTATGGTAGCTCAAAAGTTAGGCAGAGTTTCATGGCTATCAATGAAGCCAAAAGTTCCTCACAGGTCTACTTGTAGCAGTTGACCTAACAGTTGAAGGCTTTGCTAGACAATCTCAGATTCTTGAAGAGCACATCAAGGGACCGATGAAGGGCAGTTCCCTTCGGAGGTAAATTTTTCCTTCTTTAATTGGGAATCGTCCAATACTGCTCCTTCACCTCCTTGCCTAAAAAAACATCACTGCTCTCAACCCAAGTCTTGCAATATTAGATTTAGTATAATCTAGTCAACAATTCTTGCTTGCAGATTGTTAACTGAAATATTTCAACAAATGCTAAGCTATAGTGGTAGCTTTAGCTTTACTGTCCAACCTTTTTTCATCAAAGGGTTGCAATGCAAAGCAATTCTTAGCACCCAATTAAGAACTTTGGCTGTATTAAGCCCGGCTTCCCAGTAGCTTCTTATGCAGTAATAGGACCTAAGCTCTCCTCCGCAACCCTCATGGAAGAGCCCCACCCGCTCTGTGAGTTATCTATAGCCCTCATGGAATACCCCCTTCCGCTATATGAGTTATCTACAGCCCTCCTAGAAGAACCCCGTCCGCTCTGTGAGTTATTTGTAGCCCTCCTCGAAGAACCCCGCCCGCTCCGTGAATTATCTACCCATTCTCTGTTTCTGCCTGTGAGCCTTTTCAATGTTTGCTTCAGAGATTGCAAATATACCTTGCGCTCCTGGTGAGAACTGCCAGATGATTCTTGATTCCTAGGATAAGCGGGCATCCTTCGCTCCGAATAAGACCTTAGAAACGAAGAGAGATACATGGATGATATGGTAAATCGCTCTGATCTCAAACCACACGCTGATCCACTCAAGTCTCCTCTGCAGGAGGCGGCGTTGCTCATTGAAACCTTCTTTGAGAGGCGAGGGCGGGTTACAGAGGTGGACGGGCTCTGAGAGAGCGCAGTGAAGCTACAATTCCTTTGCAGACATAGTTTTAACCCTTCTGCTATGCAAATATACCATTCTATTGCCAACTGATCGGACTCCTTGCGCAGCCTCACCAGAGAATGCCCCATTGAGTACGAGCGACGGAATTTCTTGCCCTGATCCGGGCCCAGCCCAGAGAGTGATTTTTTAGAATCGGAGATCTCTGGTGCCACGGGAGTTTCGACATCATTGTCCATGCGAACGCTCCCGTTCCTCACTCCATCCACCACAATCGCTACCTCCTCCGGTGGCGTGATCTCGGGAAGCTCGATGATTCCGTAGCCAGTGCCCGTGGGGTTCGCATCATCCATGAGCACCAGATCGGTTCGGTAGCGCGGACACGTTGTGTGGGAGAAGAGCCACATATCAATGCAGTCTGGATGGAAAGCATGGCCGCACTTGGGCAGCAAGTGCAGCTACTCGTCATCTCTAAATTCGCTGAAACAGACCGCGCATTCGAGCGTTTCTTTGGTTTGCGTCTTGAGGCCCTTCACGAGATCATAGCTGAACACCGAAAAGCTTTCGATGACGGCCCTGTCGAGACCACTGTTGCGCTGGTTCTGCCTCCAGGCCTGTACATTGGCCCCTCTCACTCCTCGTCTTAGGCTTTCCTCTTCTCTCATGTATTTGGTGCAGAAGATAGAGAAACAACCCACGAAGAGAAACACGCCTACCAGCACAAACATAGTGGTTGTGGATGGGTTAAAAGTGTCGTTGAAGTCGCCATAGTAATCATTGTTATTATCGGGAGGGCCATAACCACCATTGAAGCCACTGTAGAGATCGGTGTTGTTATTGGGAGGGATATTGCTGTTATCGGCCAATCTCATAGCAGAAAACAGTGCAACAATACTAAGGTTCTCAGAGTTTCCTACGACCACCAAATTAAAACCTCTTCCATTAGCAGGTGGGTTCTTCGAACGATTCACCAAAGCTAATCA
The DNA here is from genome assembly GCA_000404065.3 of Pinus taeda. NCBI lineage: Eukaryota > Viridiplantae > Streptophyta > Pinopsida > Pinales > Pinaceae > Pinus > Pinus taeda. The sequence goes on along the minus strand of APFE030105943.1, from coordinate 52,869 downwards.
TCTACTCTTCATTCCTAACCCGATGAATCCACACGACTGATAAAATTGAAATTCCAGCAATCTCTCCTTACAGAGAAATGGCTCACGGCATCTTGCTTTATATAAATTTAATAAGCAGATTTGTCTAGAAATTGAAATTCCAATAATCTCTCCTTGCAGAGAAATGGTTCACGACTTCTTGCTTTATATAAATTTAATAAGTAGATTTGCTTAGAAATTGAAATTACGACAATCTCCTTGCAGGGAAATGGGTCACGACATCTTGCTTTATATCAAATAAAAAAGCAGATGTATTTAGACTTTGATTCCAAGTTGTCGTGGCCTTCAAGAATTCTATGCATCTGGTAGTTACTAATTTCCCATATGCTGGCATTGACCTGAAAAGCGTTGGCCTGCTGCATCTATGGGGCAGAGGATAGTTGTTATTGCAGGTGTGAATATTTATTGCAGAATGCCTGCCCAAAATGATTTTCTTTGCCTGGCTTTCGTTCCATAATAAGAATCTATCCTGGGATAACTTAAAGAAGAGGGGATGGCATGGTCCCGGCTTATGTCCTATTTGCAGATCAGAGGAGGAATACAATGAACGTTTATTTTTAAAATTCAAAAGTTCTCGACAATTATGGCATGCTTTAGAGAATCGTCATGGAATCCAGCACAATATCCACGCCTCAATCAGTGAAGCGCTCCTCTAGTGCAGCATGCAAAAGGAATCATGGAGAACAATTGTCATTATCACTCTGTGGAGTATATGGAAGTGGTGAAACAACTCAATTTTCAATGGTTGCAAATCCCCTTTCCTGGATATCTTTTTTAATATTGTCTCTCTTTATGAAGCTCTCTCGCAAAGGTCTCTCAAGCAAAAAAAGGGCACCTGCAACGAACTTTCAATGGATCCTTCAATTTACCCAAGGGCATACTTCGATGGAGCTGAACAGATAGGCTTCTGTGGTTGTGGTGTTATAATCATGGCAAATGAAAACAACCAATTTATCATCCACTGGAATGGCGAGAGAGGCACCAACAGCAAAGCTGAGGTGATGGCCCTCGCTGGCCTCCTAAAATTTTGCCTCTTTCTAAACTTACAGAAAGTCTCAATTTATGGAGATTCAAACGTGATGGTGGATTTCGTCTCTAGGAAAAATCATATATTCATGCCACATCTTGTAGGATGGATGGATAGGATCAGTTTATATTGGGGGTGCCTGGTAGGAGGCTCCATTCATCATATCAGCAGGAATCTAAACCAGCAGGCGGATTCGCTGTCAAAAGAGGGTCTTCATGCTGTGTCGGGTCTTTGGTTTTTGCAGGTTTCATCTGAAGGGAAACTGTTTCCTATCCAAGAATTTTCTCTTCCTGATCTCTAGTTTCCGCATGCAATCTTTCAGATTTTCTCTTTCACTCTTTATTTCATATGATGCTGTATCTATCTTATTTCTCGTGGAAGTCTCCTCCTTTGAAAACTTTTTGTCCAAAAGATGAAGAAAATCTTGAAGCTGGTCGATTTGCATATGACTTATGATATCTATGATGCTGGAATTAATCTCTTATCTGTCATCCTCCTGGCAGGTGTTGTTTTTGGGATATGATCCATGTTTTTTTATTTCTATGACCCCTTGTTTTGGGTCTGTTACAGAAATCGGTTGTATATGTATGCCTCTTTATATTCCTCATATAATATAATATCATGCTTTTTCTTCCTGAAAAAAACCATATAAATTTAATTGGTAAAGTTTTGTGTTTATTTTTTTTAAATTTATATGCATAAATTGTGTTGGTGTATGGTTAATCTTCAAAGCGACCTTTTATCCTTTTTCTTTCTAAAACCTTGATCCAACTTTCTGAAAGTGGTTTTGTCAAAGAAATCTGTAAATTATCATTGCACATTGAAGGAGATTCTTTATTAAATTCCGAGGAATCCGACTCATGAGTTCATTTTAATATACTCAAAGACGCATTATTATTCAATATCTATGTGTTTTGTCAAAGGAGCATGGTCCACACTAGGAGATGTAGGAGTTGTTTGAGGCCTTAAGTCTTGGACCTTGTCCCCCAGATGGATTTTAGCATCTGCTTGTTCATCGTCCTTGTTCGACATAGAGGAGGTCTTGCCCTCCATAGGAGGAGGGTTGTAAGGCTTCCAACTTTTAGATCTAATTTCTATTGAAAATTAAACATCGCACAAGAATTTTGTAAGTGACCTATTTAATGACAAAAGTTGCAACAAAAACAATATTCTCATAGTCAAAAGATTGGGTCCAGTGAAAATCTCCAATTTTATATTCATTTGGTTTAGCATCCCTTTACTGATATGGATTTCAACACAAATTCTTCCATAGATGTATACACCAAGCTACCCACGAGAGGCATCAATAGTAAGGTAGCAAACCAAAGAGTCTCCAATGCCTTGAAAGATTGTGTAGTGCCACAAGTGAGTTTTCATATTAGGAAGCCTGACCCATATTTCCATCTTGGTAATGAAAATTGTGAAAGGGTCAAAATATTGGAACCAAGGAGTTAAAAAAAGTCCAACATTGCCCGAAAATCAGGCCCCTTCAGATAAAACTTTGTGATTATCTTTTTATTCCCAAAATAACACAATGAAGAAGCCTTTTGAGAATAAAATAAACTTGCAATTCTTACTCCATATAAAATGGATCCATTGGTAGAGATTGACTATGTGCACCTAGAATCCATTAAAATGACAGATTAGAACTACCTCTAATTACATCTGATGAAGATCCTCCATATTTGAGTGAGAGATTTCTGAGGGAACATCCTTATATTTTTCCATAAAAAATTGTCTAGGAGCCATATGGGCCTACTTTGCCTTAGGGGGAGGGAGAGGTGCAAGCATGGATGACATCTTTATAAGAAACTTTTGAGAGGAGGAAGGCTTACCAGTAATCCCCCCTCATAGATGAAGAACCATAAAAATAATGGCATCTTTACCAATGTTGTAAATTGAGAGAGGAGAAGCATTGTCCAACTGCTTACTCTGAAAAAGAAGGTATTGCATGCCTAAGGGAATACTCACTCGGAGCTGTAAATAAAACTTGAGGTCTCAAACCATATTTGCAGATCAAACCCTAATGAGTATTGATTGCCCAGAGGAGAGCTTAACAAAGATTTGATAACAAGTTGGTGAATCTGGCACACAATCTCCTAACAACATATAAGTAAAGAGTGGTACGGGGATTTCTCAGCTCGCCTCTCTATGGAAGCCTCTTGTTTTGTTTGAAAGGAGTTGCATATTGTAATATGTTTTAGCCGTAGGATTAGGGTCCTCTAACCTTGTAGATCAAATTCTGAAGAAGTTGACTCATGAGCTCATTTTAATATACCTGAAGAAGCATTACTATTTAATATTTATGTGCTTTGTCGAAGGAGCATGGTCCGCACCAAGAGCTATAGGAGATGTTTGAGGCCTTAAACCTTGGACTTTAGCCCCCGGATGGATTTCATCGTTTTTTTCTTCATCATATTTGTTCGACGTAGAGGAGACCTTGGCCTCCATAGGAGGAGGGTTATAGGGCTTCCAACTTTTAGATCTAGAATTGTGCATGTTCTGCTTCTGTTGAAAACTAAACATCGAACTAAGAATTTTGTAAGGGGCCTATTTGATGACAAAAGTGGCAACAAAAAGCAATATTCTCACAATCCAAAGCCCGTGTCCAATCAAAATCTCTAATTTTTATATTGATTTGGTTTAGCAGACCTTTACTCTTATCGATTTCAACACAAATTCTTCCATAATTGTATACACCAAGCTACCCATGAGAGGCATCAATAATAAGGTAGAAACCCAAAGACTCTCCAATGCCCTGAAAGATTACTTAGTGCCACAAGTGAGTTTCCATATTAGGAAACCTGACCCATATTGCCATCTTGGTAATGACAATTGTGATAGGGTCAAAATATGGGAACCAAGGGGTTAAAAAAAATCCAACATTTCCCTAAAACCAGGGCCCTTTTGATAAAACTTTCTGATAATATTCTGATTCCCCAATTAACACAATGAAGAAGCCTTTTGAGCATAAAATAAACTTGCAATTCTTAGTCCATACAAAATGGATACATTGGTAGAGATCGGTTGTGTGGTGTTAGAAGCCATTAAAACGACATATTAGAGCCACCTCTAAATACAATTGATGAAGATACTTCAAATATGAGTGGGATATTTCTAAGAAGGGAACTTCCTTAGATTTTTCCACGAAAAATGGTCTAGGTGCCATCTGGGCCTACTCTGCCTTAAGGGGGCGGGGGAGAGGGGGCGAGCTTGGATGAAAAATTTATAAGAAAAAGTCCAAGAGGAGGAAGACTTACCTCTAATCCCCCTTTGTAGATGAAGAACCATAAAAACAATATCATCTTTACTATTGTTGTGAATTGAGAGAGGAGAAGCATGGTCCAACTACTTACTTTGAAAAAACAAGTGTCGCATGCATAAGGGAATACTCACTCAAAGCTGTAAATAAAATTTGAGGTCTCTAACCAGATCTCAGGAGCAAGCCCTAATGAACGATGACTTCCAAGCAGGGAGCTTGACAAAGATCTCATAACAAGTTGGTGAATCTGGCACATGATCTCCTGACAGCATATAAGCAAGGAGTAGTGTGAGGGTTTCTCCACCCTCCACTTTATGGGAGCCTCTTGTTTCCTTTGAATGGAGATGAATATCACGATAAATTTTAGCCATAGGATCGAGGTCCTCTAACCTTGCGAGATCGGAAACTGCCATAGTCGCGTTTAGATCTGGTTCTTTTGGGGTTTTTGTAATTGGATTGTTGTCTTCCTACAAAACATTAACAACACCCTTAACCTGTGAACTCCCCTTGGGTACGACAATGGCCTTCTTGGCCTCTACGATAACGATTAATGCTTGACCTGCAGACGCAAAGGAAAATCCCCCTTGTGAGATTCAGACCATAGACCCTTTGAGCCTAAATGTAATGATAGTCTAGATTGCCATAAGGGTTTCTAATCTCTAGTGCTAAAAACTCTTTTTACATATTATTAAAAAGTATATAATTATATTAAAATAATTTTAATGATTATTATAATCGATAAAGATTTTGTTTTTATTACTATTAAAATTAGATTGAGATTGTTTTTAATTTTGAAATAAAAATTTGATTATTTTTTTAATTAAAAAAAATAAATTCATATTCATAAATAATAATAATTTTCATTACATTTAAATATCACATTTGAATACACTTTAGCAATTAAATATTTTTTCAAAACTTAAAGTTAAAAACAAAACAAATTACTACTTTCTAATACAAATTAACTTTTACTAGCAATTGCCTTGAAAGGTGCAAAAATACACTGAAGAAATAGAAGATTTCGAAAGATCATCTCCCCAAGCATAAGCATAGAGAAAAAAATAATCTCATAATTAAATTTTAGAATTCGAAATCAACTACATAATTTCAAAAAAAACTTTTAATAACACAAATAATCATAAGTTTCTATTTATAAAATACAATAACACGGTTGGGACTACTTACAAATCGATTCCAAAAACCAAAACACCAAAACTCCAGAGGATACAAATAACTAAATAAATTTAATTACATACAACATAGGGATGACAAACAAATATTCATTTTTACTAGAACATTAAATGCACCCAAAATTTATAATTAAAAAAAGCTTTAAATCTTACACCGTGTTTAATTTTAAATATAGAATTCAAATTAATAATCAATATTTTCACATTTTTACATGCTAACATTTCACCTTGTTTAATTTTACTTAGTGTGAATGCATATTGCAGAGTTTGTTTGACATTGATGTGCTCCTATGTTAAAGGCCTTAAGAGATACATATCAATGTCATTGGCATTATATTTCAAGCATTGGAAAAGCGAGGTCCAACGCTTCCATCACATTATGTTTTGAGAAACCTTGTTTGTGACTAGCTAATGATATATTTATTATTATAAATCTTGTTTTGTTTGTGAAAGATGCGATTGACGAACTATTACTATGACTTTTGTGTTATTTTGCGTGATTGTCGATGTTATTGGTGAGATAAAATAGACCACACAATATTATTCCAATTGCTGAAAAAATTATTCTCGTTTGTGTCATTAATCTATATGCATTTGTTGTGGATGAGGTGTGATAGTTTTACCCTTTCTCCTATATAAATATTCATACATTAATAGTTAGATCAAACAATGAAAATTGACATGCCACTTTAAATATGCAGTTCTCAATGGTGTGTATTTTCTTTAATAAACAAACACTACTTACTATTAGAAGGAACAAATACCTTCCGGAGGTACTTTAACTCATAGTAGGTGAAACTTAAACTTTTATATCTGATCTCGTTGCCTTAAGTTTTATATCATTTCGTTGGTTTGAGATTATAGATTGAACAAATAATGTGCTTGCCTCAATTTCTAGAGTATATCCACTAGAATTGCATTACAATTTGTTTGAGTAAAATTGAACATTCTTACCCTTTATGTTGCATTTGTTGCTCATAAACATTACAACTATCTCCTGTCTCTTTATATTATTCTAAATCTAAGATCTTGTAATTAAACATGGGCTCTTTATTGTTTATGGTATCTGGATATAGGCAAATGCAATGTCATATTTTTGTATATAATTATTTAATAATTCTTGGGTTTTCGAATTTTTAAGTTTAGGATTATTTAAGGTTCAAATCTATTAAGAAACTTGGCTTGGCTGATTGGCTCATCGTCGTGGTGGAATTTTCAAGCTTCATATGGCCTACAAACATTAAGATAGAAATTCATGTGAAAAGTGTCACTTTTATTATATTTTTTATTTTTATTTTTTTCATTTTGAAGTGTTATGATTGGTTTGCGAGAAATTTTGAAATTTCAAATCGGCAGGAATGGGCCCAAAAACCTTAAACATATTTTCTTGGGAAAGTATCACCGATGCTACATGAAACTGTGATTTAATGTTAATGATTTTAATGATTTTATTTTATTTAAGAGATGTATGTCAAGGCCATTGGTGTTATATTTCAAGCATTGGAAAAGTCAGTGCCAACTTTGCCATCACATTGCGGAAAGATATTTATAATAGGTAAACCTTTCCATCCCATTGTCGTTTTTGTTTGTGACTAGCCAATATATTTCTTCCAATGCCATGGTAGGTGGAGTGGCAAGAGCCAAATAAAGATTCTCAACATGTTAGTTTCTTGCCTAGCACATGTTACCATAAAGATTCTTAACATGTTAGTTTCTTGCCTCAAGATACCTCTCTTCTTTGTATATGTTTTATTTTTTTTAACTTTATTGGTTCTTTTTCCCTAAATTCTTTGTACCATTCTTGTGTCAACTTCCTTTTGCCTAGCAAATGTTACCATAGAGATTCTTAACATGTTAGTTTCTTGCCTCAAGATACCTCTCTTCTTTATGTATGTTTTATTCTTTTAACTTTATTGTTTCTTTCTCCCTGACTTTTTTGTACCTTGTCGTGCCAACTTCCCTTTTTCAGTTATTTGTGAAACAAAAAGTCTCTTGAAATACTTTCTTCTTGCTTTAGACTTGAACCTGTATTTTTCTTTTCATCAAAATTTATATATATTAATCCCAATTTTCATTATGTAAAATTATATTTTGGAAAATAATTAAAACATCAAAGATGATAGGATTACATTAAACCATGATACATGATAGAATTGGAATTTAATCGAAGTTATGAATGGAAATTCGAGTATTCAATAAGTCGAAATGAGAAGATAAAAACAGGGTTAGCCATTCAGTGAGTATTCGTTGCAAATTTCATCTTTGCCACTGCATAACCACAAACTGACCCACCTCCTCCTCACTTATTACTTCCACCCTTGCCGACTCTCGTCACATTCAAAAAGTACCCAAAGGTTTGAGATACATACGGGATACTGAGATCTTTGTGATCGAAGAGTTTTTCGGGACATTCTTCCTCTTATTTGTAGGTTCAAATAGATGTTATTTATTACACTTTGTTTTATTCAAACATATTTCACTTAATAGGCCAAATAGTAGATGGACAAATGTGAAAAATATAAACAAATACCTAATTTGACCAATTAAAAAATAGCCTTCAATATAAATATTGTTTATTTATTCATTAAATATGTGAATTATTAAATATTACTGTCTATTTTGTTGGATTAAATTACTAAAACTATTAACCATCATTAATAAAAGAATAATCTTAAAATTAAAAGAAAAGAAAGATTGTTTATACACATTAAATATTTTATTCCCCAGTTATTATATTCCCCAGTTACATTTTCAAAGACAAAAATGACAATTTAAATAATATAATATACCCGTTTCCTTTTTTTCTTACAAAAATGACAATATAAAAATTATAATATACTCATTTCCTGTGTTTTTTTCGGTCCTTTTCGTTCGGACAAAAGAGATGAACGGAGAGATATACTACGTTGTCTTCTACTCATTCGACCTCACACCGTTCACATTGTTTGGCCATTGATTAGATCCACCACCTTTCTCGGAATTCCCAATCCTACCACGTCAGCCCACACGTCCATGGGTTAGAGAAGTCAACGACGCCAGGCTGCTATAATTTACGCATCACTCAAAATATTGTAGAATATTTTCGTTATATCTATTTTTCAACTTTTTTGGGTGGATATATATATATATATATTCCGCTTTGTTTTCTTCCGATTAAATTAATCACTCTATTTTAAAATATTTATTTTATTAAATAAATAACAATTTTTTTTTGAAATATATAAATTATATATATTTATTGGAAATGACATTAATTTTATTGTTAAAGAATTGTGATAGGTATAGAAGGTCATAGTTGTCACCAAAAATCTTCACAAGCAAATGCATGAGTTTACGTGTGGTTTAAAGTCTACATAAATGTTTAAAGAAATCTTTTTATCCTAAGTATGTGTAAAACACTACTAGAAGTATTACGATGAATTGTCATACACTTAAAGTAGTTGTTGATATTATTGCTGTAATGAATAAATTTCCACTAATGGCTACGGTTCTGGATGGAATATTATAGTTTTCACATATTTAATAAAACAATTATAGTTTTAATGGGAGTTTCACATATTTAATTAAACAATTAGAGTTTTAATAGGAGTTTCACATATTTAATAAAACAATTAGAGTTTTAATGGGAGTTGTTATGGATCCTCAATGTCACATTTCTTTTAACTAAACAATTCAACTTAATTTTTATAATTTAATGATAGCTAATTTAAATATAAATTATCTATTTGGTTTGTAATTATGGGAATGAAGAGTGGTCTTACAAAACTTGCATTTTTGAAAGATGCAGTAAAATATGGAAAACTTTTTAGTTCAACTATTTTGATTTTTTTGTGTGGTGCTTATATTGTAGATAAACTGGAAGATGGGTAATTGGCGGAGATCACAATGCTAGAGAACACTAATTTTCATCACAACTATGAATCTACAACTATCGTCTATAGATTTAATGGTAATTAACCTCCTTCATTGGATTCACTCATCTTGAAGAAAGAATTGTGAGATATCTTTGATTTGTTCCAAGGATTTTTATTTTAATAGTTTAGAGTTTTGATCATACTAATTATAACAAAGTTTTAGAGGAGGATCCTTGGTTTTTCGAAAGCATGAGAGTATTTATTTAACTCAATTGCTTTGAAAATTAAATCCAAGATCCATTGTTTCAAAAATTTGATCCAAACTCTATGTCTATTACTTAGATGTCACTTTGGTTTTGTCTTCCTAATTTTCCCTTATATTTTTGTCATATGTTTATGATGGAGGATCTTATCAATACTATGGATAGTTACATAAAATATATTTTGAGATAGTTATAGTTGCACTATGCACATATGCTTGACTTTGTGTTGAGACTGGCCTCAATAAGGGTCTTCTAGAAAAATGATTCTCAAATAGAAAAAAAGATAAATCAGCTCCAGTCTTGATTATGAGAATACAATATTTTGGCGTCATATTTGTTATCTTCCAATACATTTCCAAGGTTCTTGTCTTCATGCATGAACGCATTCTTCATGGAAAAGAAGGTCCAAATCTAAAACAAAATGTGGACATTTCTACTAGCTAAAAAAAAGAAATAAGGATGAAGAGAATCAACAAACACAAGATTTTTAGAAGATCCTTACTAAGGTCAATCTCAACACAAAGTCAATTATATGTGCATTGTCCAACTATAACTATCTCAAAATATATTTTATGCAACTATCCATAGTATTCATAAGATCATTCATTAGAAACTTATAACAAAATTAAAGGGAAAATTAGGAAGAGAGAACCAAACTGAAATCCAATTAATAGACATAGAGCTTGGATCAAATTTTTTAAATAATGGAGTTAAATAAATAGTCTTATGTTTCCCCAAAACCAAGGACCTTCCTCTAAAACTTTCTTTAAATTATATTATCAAAACACTAAACTATTAAAAAAAACTTGGAACAAATCAAGGATATCTCACAATTCTTTCTGCAATATGAGTAAATCCATTGAAGGAGGCTAATAACCAATAAATCTATAGATAATAGCAATAAATTCATAGTTGTGACGAAGATTAGTGATCTCTAGCATTGTAATCTCCACCAATGACACATTTTCCACTTTATCTACAATATGGATACCACAAAAAGAAGTCAAATTTGTTTAATTAGAATTTTTTGCATATTTTACTACATCTTTCAACAATGTGAACTTTGAAGGTGAAGAAATCACAAGGCTCTCTTCTTCTTCTCATAATGGCAAGACCAAATAAATAGTTTCAAATATTTGCATAAGCTATAACTAAATAATGAAAATTGAATTGTGAGTAATTTATCTTAAAAAATAAAACATTAATAGTTCATAAATACTCTCATTAAAACTAATACTATTTTATTAAATATTTGACAGATTCAATGTTCCATAAGAGCTTTAACCATCAATGAGAATTTGTTTTTGATGACAATGATGTCAACAACTATTTGAGATATAGACTTTTATCAAACACTTCTATCAATTGTTTTGTCCAATGCTTAGGATGAAGAGATTTTACCTTTCACTTAATATAAAAACTCTTAATGTCACTCCAACGCATGCTTAGGATGAAGAGATTTTACCTATCACTTAATATAAAAACTTTTAATGTCACTCCAACGCATGCTTAGGATGAAGAGATTTTACCTATCACTTAATATGTAAAAACTCTTAATGTCACTCCAACGAATTTTACCTATCACTTGATATAAAAATTCTTAATTTCACTCCCACGCATACATTTACAAGTGAAGATTTTCAGTAATAGCTATGACATGTTAGACAACATTATCCTTTAACAACAAAATTAGTGGAATGCTCGTATAAAAGTAAATATTTAAGTGTAAATATATTTAAGTTTTTAAATTTTTATACATTTTTAAAAAAAATTAATATATTTAAAATAATTTTTTTATTGTTTAAAAATTAAGTAAATAATTTTAAAATAATGTTTTTGGGAAGAAATTAAATTTAATTCATTTTTTTAATATAAATTTAATCTAAACAAAATTTAGTTCACAAAAATTCAAAAAATAGATATAGTATAAATATTGTTTAATAGAGACCCGGATGCGGGTGTCAACATGCAATTAACGACACCATGTGCCAGTCACGCGTAGAGGACAGCGGGCCGATACACAGTCAGGTTGCATTGGTAGTTTACGGTGTGGTAATGAATAGCATTCAATGCTCTTCAATGCGGCTTCTGCCCCAAGGAAACTCCGAGGGAATTTACAGAATGGCGGAAAAAACATTCGATGCAGTTTGCTGGTGTGCGCAGGAGGGGAATAGGGACTCTGAGGCGAAAGGAGGTGACGAACCGCCAAGGAAAGAGGAGGGAGGCTTTGGTGGCAGCAAGCCTTCCCTCAAGTTTCAACTCTGTACAGTTCAGGCGTTCGGTTCTCGGCATTTTCGGGAGGTGGCGCCAAGGATTAAGCCAAGGTCTCGTTCAGTTGAGGTGCTGCATCGCGGAAGCGGGATCCTTCTGGTAGCCGAGCTCGTTATCCTCAATTCAGAGGGGGACAGAGAAGTCCTTGCAGCTTTGCTCACTCTTCAGGTGGCGACAGAGCACTCTGTACATCCCATGGCTCCTCGTACGCGCGCAACTCCTCGCCGCGGGCGCAACTATGGGCAGAGGGGAAGCTCAGGAGGCAGGGGCAGTCACAGCCCACGTCGCATTTCTCCCCTTGCCTGTGCTTCGCCCCCTTCAATTGGGTCGGAAGACTCCGGATACGCCATCAGCAATACTGTGCAGTCGGCGAAATTCAAATTCAAGCACAGGACCAACAAACCCATTGTCTCTGCTCTGGTAACAGTGATTTTTTCTGAAGAAGAAGAGGAGGAGGGAAGCTGGAAGGCGGAAACCGAGGAACAGACGCCTCCTTCCTCGGACAACTCAGCGCAAAGGAAGGATTTGGAAGACAGCTCTTACAGCCCTTCATCTCAAAGCAGGCTTGAAGAAGACAACACTTTTGCGCACTCTGAGGAGCAGGCAGAGGTGCTAAAGGAAATAGGAAGTTTGAAGGGAAAGGAACCTATGAACATAGCTCAGCAAACCACTGAAGTTCAGCCAGCAATGGAAATTACCAAGAAGGCTTCGCCTCAGAAGCAAGCCTTGGACAAGGAACCTGACAATTCCTTTGCTAATATCCTGTACCTCAAATTGCCGCCAGGAATCCTAAGACCTGAAGATATCCCGAACGGGATGGAGGTTACATGGGAGCGAGATCCGGACAAAGAAGCTGAGCAAAGTCAGAAAAGTCTCAAGTAATTTTCGCCATTCTGTGGGTAAGAACTTCGGCTCCTGGTATAAGGTTTATATTTCTGTTCTGCTATGTCTAGGCGTGTTTTGAACATGGTTTTTTGGGTTCGGCTTTATCCGTTGGGCGACCGCGGCACAACATATCGAGGTTGGCGGTACTCACCGAAGAGCAAGCACACAGCCTGTGTATTTTTTATTATGTTTTGCACTCCTGAAGAATTCCAAGTCTGTAATGATTTCACTCTCTTCTTTGAAGTTTCTTGTAGAATTGAGGCTTCTGTGATCCATCATATTTATAAGAAGAGCTTCGGCGTAAATCACATAGGACAGATCTTTGTCGACGCGTTTCGAACCAACTAGTGTGGTTCATCGTCAGGACAAGTTGACGATAAACCACACTAGTTGGTTCGAAACGTGTCGACAAAGATCTATCCTATGTGATTTACGCCGAAGCTCTTCTTATAAATTTGAAGTTTCTTACTGTTGATGACATTTTGTCTCATGTTCCTTACAATCAGTGGAACAGGGTTTTTGTGAACAGTTTTGAAAGAGAGTTGCTCACTCACTCTCAGAGGTTAAAACCTCTTGTAAATATTTTTTCAGTTTCTTTAATATAAATATTTTAGTCTTGCCAAAAAAATAAAATAAATAAATATTGTTTAATAGAGTTTTTTTAGTGTAATTATATAGACTTTCAAGTGCTGAAATCCAATAAAAAAATTTAAAGTGAAAACTTGATTTGTGTTATTTAAATTGTTTTTTTAATTTGTATTATTTTAAAGAAATTAAAAAAAAAAAGAAAATTTCCAAAAAAATCTCACGTAATCATAGTAAGAGTGTAATTATAGCAATCTGACGTCTACGTGGACGTTGATCTGAGACGTGGTAGCACGGTGAATGTAACTTGCACGCAAAACAATGTTAAGACCAATGGAAGGATGTAAGGTCGAATGCCTACAAGATCACACCGCTTTATCTCACCGCTCATCTCTCTCCCTTGCGCTTTTCAATAATATTTAAATGCAGTAGTCTATAATGCGACTTTTTGAAAGCCTTTCCGGCGGATTTTTCCGGTCAAAATCCGGCAGCAATTCATTGGAATC
>APFE030105943.1:21375-33623 GCA_000404065.3 Pinus taeda | reverse complement strand
GGGTAGAAATGAGCAAAATTTCAACTTTGATGATGGATGGACAAGGCTGCAAATCATATTGGACTTTCAACTTTGATGATGGACAGACAATGTTGCAAATCATACTAGACTGTAGAATAAGCCTCTCTGCTCAATAATGCATTTGTCAATTTAACTTATTAATAAACTATTCCTGAAAAGCACTCACAACTTTTTTATTTTAATTTTTAAGCTAAACTATGGTAGTTCAAAAGTTAAGCAGATTTAAGCAAAGTTTCATAGCTATCAAGGAAGCCGAAATTTCCTCACAAGTCTACTTGTAGCTGTTGGCCTAACAGCTAAAGGCTTTGCCAGATAATATCAGCTTCTTTAAGAGCACATCAAGAGACCGATGAATGGCTGTTCCTTTCGGTGACAATTTTTTCCTTCTTTCCTGACACCCTAAATTGGGAATCGTCCAACACTGCTCCTTCACCTCATCATTGCTCTCAATCCAAGTCTTGTAACATTAGATTTAGTATAATCCAGTCAATAATTCTTTCTTGCAGATTGTTCTCTGAAATATTTCAACAAATGCTACGCTGTAGTGGTAGCTTTAGCTTTATTGTCCAACTTGTTTTCATCAAAAGGGTTGCAATGCAAAGCAATTGTTAGCACCCAATTAAGCACGCTGGCTGTATTGAGTTGGTTGCACAGTAGCTTGTCATGCAGTAATAGGACCCTAGCTCTCCTCCGCAACCCTCATGGAAGACCCCCGCCCGCTTTGTGAGTTATCTACAGCGATCATGGAAGGCGCCCTTCTGCTATGTCAGTTATCTACAACCCTCATGGATGACCCCCTTCCACTATATCAATTATCTACAACCCTCCTGGAAGAAGCCCGCCCACTCTGCAAATTATCTGCCCATTCTCTGTTTCTGCCAATGAGCGTTTTCATTGTTTGCCACAGAGATTGCAAATATACCTTGCGCTCCTGCTGAGAACCAGCAGATGATTCTTGATTCCTCGAATAAACAAGCATCCTTCGCTCCAAATAAGACCTTAGAAACAAAGAGGGATACATGGATGGCATGGTAAAATCGCTCTGATCTCAAACCACGCGCACACTAATGACACACTGATCCACTCGTGTCTCCATTGAAACCTGCTTTGAGAGGCGAGGGTAGATTTCAGAGGTGGACGAGCCCTGAGAGCATGACTGAGAGAGCGCGGTGAAGCTACAATTCTTTGTAGACCTGGTTTTAGTTCTTATGTTGTCCACATAAACCATTCCGTGGCGAACTGATCGGACTCCTGCACAGCCTACCCAGAGTATTTATATTATTTTAGGTTAATAATAATAATATTTGTTTATGTTAATAACAATAATAGTTATTAATAATATTGTTTATAGTAATTTACTAATAATAATTAATAATTAACTGTTAATTATGGTTGAGTATGATTGACTATGGTTGACCATGTTTGAATTTATCGAAGATGGTTGACTATGATTATCTTTCTCGCAAGTTGGACCATGATTAACCATGGTTGAATAATATTAAACCTAAGGGACTAATATTATAAATCCAAGGTATATAAACCCTAAGATAAATATTATGAACACTAAAATAAACATCGTTGAACATGGTTGAGCATGGTTGATTTTCGTTTTGAAACAATCCTTGTCACAATGTGACGTTAGAGCATAGTTGACCATGAATGATTTTCAAATTGAGAAAACATTTGTCACAATGCGACATTAGACCATGGTTGGCCATGGTTGATTCTCATATTGAGACACTATTTGTCAAAATGCAACATTGGACCATGGTTGACCGTCATTGAATTTATAAAACATGGTAGACCATGGTTGACCATGATTGATATTATAAACCCAAAGGAATAACGAACCCATGATGTTGGCTACATGGGGCCTGACCCAAGTTCAGAAGTGATTTAGCCAAGCAAATCCCGGTACTACTGGCCTTTTCAGCAACAGTCCGGGGAGCGCGGACTGAGGTCTCACCCAAAGTAGTATGAGAGGGTGTTGGAACCAGGTTTCCGCACCCTGGGGATGTCTGATATTGGGCGATAGGTACACGATTCAACCTTCACGCTTACTAGGTTACACGCACCAGCGAGCTCCCTGCGTCTTGTGGTAGTGCATTCACGCGGCTCTAGCCGTTGTGTGACCAGTGCTAATTACCCAAGTCTCCCTTAATTAGGTTCTATTCGTTAATTACTTAGAAGGTTTCCATACATAAGCATTCGTACAAGTGCGCATATAAATAAACAGATACCATTAACGCATAACATCCAAATATAGATCTACGAAATAGATGCACAATATGCCGAATAAAATTAGCTTTATTAATGATCTTTTTCAAGTTCAGTTCAATACAGACCCGACTCCGCCCTATGCACTCGGCTGCAGGGGTCCACGCACTCAGCTGTGGACTTTACTAGGCCTCTGCGCACTCAGCTACAGAGCCTCTACCTACTACTACAACCCCATACACTTCATATCCACTTCTATCTTCTAACCATGCCTTCGCATCTATCTATTACTTGCTTTTTTTCCAAAAACTATCTTTACACTTAGAACCTCGCTCTATTTATACAATCCCATGGTCCACGGACCATGGGTAGGCCGACACAACTTTACATTAAATTACATTATTTTAGGGCGAACAACCCTATGACTCATCCTGGACTCTTGCGCTCTGCGCCCGCATTTCGTGGGGTCTTTACATTACATTGACCAAAACTCGGGCTTTAGGCCCCAAAATATGCTATGGGGGGATCCGCTGCCCAATAGGCCCCCAACACACTCATCATAACTCATCCTGAGTCACTCTGCTGGTGCGACGATCTTTGCGTGAAGCCCCTCCAACTGTGCTTGTGCTGCACGAAGGTTCGCAGTGCTCTGTTCTGTCGTTTGTTGAATCTACTCTAATCCTGCTTCTGAATCATCTGCATCTGACTCGTGTCTTTTGTTTGGTACCGGCTTCTAGTGCTTGTATTTATGGTCTCGCACCCCTGTCCGACTTCTTGGGTCGCGAAGACTGTGCTTCGATCGGTTAGTCAAATAGCTGGCCCACCCATGTAGGGCTTCAGGCGACTACCATTTACTTTTCCTGGGAAGGTTTCTCCATTAAGTTTGACTAGGTTGACCGTGCCTCCATCTGTAACCTCTGTTACCACATATGGTCCCAACTAGTGCATTCTGAATTTTCCGGGAAATTTTTCGAACTTGTTGTCATACAACAGCACTAAGTTGTTTACTTTGAAGGTGCGCAACTTGATATGGCAGTCATGCCAGGCTTTCTCACGCTGCTTTTGTACCTGCTGGTGAAATCCGGCCAGAAATCATTCTTCCTTGAGTTCTTCTAATTGCACAAGCCTGTCAGCACTACTATTCGTAGACTAGGTACGATATATTCCATCGGCATGACTGCTTTCGTACCATAGACCAACCGGAATGGTGTCTGTCCCGTCAATTTCTTACATGTTGTCCTGTACGCCCATAACACAGCAGGTATGTGCAGGTCCTAGTCGTTCTGCTACGCATTACATAGTTTGGTCAACGCAGTCTCCAATATTTTATTGAATGCTTCTACTGTTCCATTAGCATGTGGGTGGTATGGTGTACTTTTCTGGTGATAAACCTGGAACTCTTCCGTGAGCACGCTGATGGTTTCATTCAAGAAATGTGTTCCGCGATCGCTCATTAAGATTTTCGGGCAGCAAAATCGTGTCAACACGTTTTCGAACAAAAACTTTGCAGTCGTAGCAGCCATGCAATCCTTGACTGGTTGTGCTTCCACCCATCGTGTTAGGTACTCCATTGCAATGATGATGTAGCATGCATCTGTCTTTCCCTTAGGTTTGATTGGGCCTACAAAGTCGATCGCCCATTTCTCAAATGGTTGCAGTGTCATTTGGGGATTTAACGGCATCTCGTCCCTTCCCGATGGTTTTCCCATCCTTTGACATATATCACAGGCCTTACAATGTGCTTTCAAATCCTGGTGCAGGGTCGACCACCATAACCCTATGAGAAGAATCTTTTGTGCGGTCGCGCGTCCGGCATAGTGTCCTCCTGCAACATCCCCATGTGCTTTCGCGAGGATATGACCCCTTTGAAATTCAGGTATGTATCTTGGCAATATCTCATTGTTTCCCATCTTGTAAAGGTGCCCTGTGATGACAGAAAAGTCCACCGCGTGTACCACCAATTCCTTCCTCTGTTGGATTGAGTACTCCTTCGGTGCAGTCCCTGTTGTTAGAAAATGGATTATATCCTCGAAGTGTCTGTCTATGATGCGTACTACGAAGAGTTGTGCATCAGGTAGTCCCTCCTCCAAATTTGTTGTTTCCTCGCCCGTCTCAATTCGTGACAAGTGGTCTAGTCCTGCGTTTAAGCGTCCCTGCTTGACTATGACCTCAAAATCATATTATTGAAACAGTAAGGGGCATTTGCATATGTGCCCCCCCCCCCAAAACAGGCTTGTTCACCAAGTATTTCAACGCGGAATGATCGATATACATCTTGAAATGTCCTCCAAGTAAATAGTGTCGGTATTTTTGTAGCGCGTACACCATTGCCAACCCCTCGCGTTCAGTGGTAGAGTAATTCTTTTTTGCTTTGGACAATTTTCAACTCGCAAATGCAATCAGGTGATCCACACCATTTGCACCCTCCCGTGTTAGTACGACTCCTAGCACAATACACGACGCATCAGCATGTACATGAAATTCTACGTCCCATTTCGGGAAGACCAAAATTGGCGCGGAAGCCAGCGTCCCCTTTAGGACATCCAAACTCTTCATGCAATCATCATTCCAATAGTATGTCACATATTTTTTCAATATCTTTTCCTTCAGCGTGGTTATTTGGGCATAACTCTTGATAAACTTCCTATAGTAGCCAGTGTGCCCCAAAGTAGCGCGTAACTGTTTGACACTGCGCGATGCTTCCAGATTCAGAATAACAACAATCTTCACAGGGTCTACCATCAAGCCTTGTTTGCAAACCACATAGCCTAGCAGGTTGCCAAAGGAAACAAGGAAGGTGCACTTTTTAAGGTTCAGCGCAATATGGTGTCGGTGGAAAGTATCCAACATCAACCGTAAGCTTGCTACATGGTGCTTAACTAATCCAAAGACAATTCAATTGTCCAGATAGACCTCCAAGAATTTGTGGATGTATTCTTTGAACGCCGCCACCACTATGCGTGAGAATATTGTTGGCACGTTCTTCAGTCCAAAGGGCATAACGGTGTATTGAAAGCAACCCCATTTTGTTGCGAATGTTGTTTTGCTCCTATCTTCTGGCGCGATCTTGATTTGATGGTACCCTGAGAAGCCATCCGTGAATGAATAAGCTTCCTGACCGCCAACATTTTTCAATACTTCATCTGTGAGTGGTGTCGGGAATGGATTGTGAACACAGGTGCCGTTAAGCTTGCTGAGGTCCACGCATATTCTTATTTTGCCCTTTTGTTTTTTCTCCTGCACTACCATAGGACTCACCCAGTCGGATTCTTCCACTGGTTCAATAATTACGGCTGCGAGCATTTTGTCTAATTCATTGTAGACCTTTTCTTTATACTTAGGATTCAAGCGGTAAGGTCGTTCCTTAACTGGCTTCGCGTGTGGTTTCAGAGTGATCTTCTTCATCCCTAAGTCGCCAATGATCCATTTTAAGTTTGTGATTTTGGTCAAGAACAAGTCTTGATATTTGCGGAGTAACTCGATGACCTTATCTACCGTAGCATCATCCCAATAGTCCCCGAGCGTCGTGTACTTCAGCTCCGCTTATGTGCCAATGTTTACCTACTTTGTTTTGAGTGGTGCAGTGATGTCAGGATCCTCAATTGATGGTCCTCGAACCTCGCGACAGCCTTCGTTTCTGGAATATCAATATTTCGGGGGTCATCATCATCCTCATCCACCTGTACATTATAACACTCCAGCGCGCTACTTAACTGTACTGCCCATTCTGGCTGCAACATTTCTAATGGCTCGTGTGGTATTTTGAAGATGGCAACTTTTACTGCTTGTAGCGCATCGTCAACAGTATCGTACGATCAGTCTTCAAATGTGAATGTTAACAAAAATCCTTCACGCACGACATCCCACTCACCCATACCATGTCGGAGTTCTATCTCAGTATACCAGTTCATGGGTATTACATCTAGGGTATGGTAGAATAAATGTACCCATTCAGGCTATGGTTCTTCTCCATAGGCCTTGGCCTAGTTCGCGAGGTGCGTGTGCGGGTCATCTCGTCCATCGTATTTGTCTTGTAATCGTAGCTGCAGTTTCCCAAATTGTAGGTGCATCATCCTTCTACATTTGCGCCAGTCCTCAAAACTTCCTTGATATGTTCCCCACCAGCGCATAGGTGTTGCACGCAGCGCCCACTTCAACGCATCGAACCGCTATTGTTCCGGTACCGCGCTTTCAAACTTGCTCAAGAATTCATCCACCATTGTCAATCCATCATGTGTCGGCAAATCTCGGGCCTCTGTTGTTATGCAATGCAGTGATCTAATCATCATGTTGCAATTCAACGTTGTTACTTCATTCAACTGATTTTGCCAGTGCTCTACTTTTTTGTCTAAATCTGAAGTGCAGGAGCTTTCCCGCTCCCACGAGATCCTCCCATCTGCAGTCAGATTCACCCAATCTTGGTCTCGTGCCGTTATTTGGTAAATACAATCCAGCTGATCGTCACTTTCATCGTCGCGCACTGGTTCAGTGTAGTGCGCTCCTTTGGCTAGGTCTAGCGGGACTACTATGCGTAGTGATTTTTTTTCGAATATCATCTTTCGCTTCTTCAAGTGGATGACTCTGTTCATATCAGTGGCCCAGTCTATTCCTAACAATGCCAGATAGGGATTGATGTCATCAATAATCTCTATTACTTCAAAATCCGTAAGTGTGCTTGCGCCTTCAATATCAACTGTCACCCCTTGCAACCTCCCCATGGGCAGAATCTTCTGTTGGTTCACCATTCGTAGTTGAATAGGGGACCACTGTAATGTGAGCCTGCCCATGCGTTCCCATGTTTGCTTCAGTAACACATTTGCATTCGAACCCACATCTAGGATTACTTGATCCATTTCATACTCACCAATCTGTGCAATCAATCTCATTTCCCTCCCAGTGCGCAATGCACGCTTTCCCAGTTTCTAGACTACGCGCGGTTCTCTTGACCCTGCGCACCTAGTGATCAGCTCCTATAGTCCCTTAACTGCCTTATTGTCGCGCAGCAGTTTCCTGCATGTCTTCAGAAAGGTAGTAAGCATAGAAGGATCCATCCCTGGCTCTAGTTGATCCTTACTACTTGAAGTGGAGGCCTCCGCGAAGCTCTTCTTAGCTTCCATGAACATCTCCCTTGCGCGTTCTAGGTCAAATTCAGGTTCCTTTGTAGGAGCCTTGCAAACCCATGTATCTTCCTCGTGCTGCTTCCCCTTATCCTCCCCTGTGGTCGCACCGCTTCTGAGCATCATGTTTACATTTGGGTCTTCTTCACGCGGTTCAAACCTCATCATTTGGATATTCTGAGTCGGAGGAGGTTGGAGTACCCCATTTTCGCGCATCTGTGTGATCAACATAGGGCAATCAATCATTTCATTATCAAACTGAGCACAATACGAACAGGATATCCTTGTCGGGTTTGTGCAATCACGGGCATAGTGCCTTGGTCCTCTGCAATTGTAACAAATCAACTGTCCGCGACCCCTTCTTGGTCCCATTCCTCCTCGTCCTTGACCTCGCCCCGGAAATCCAGCGCATGCCATCCCCGCAACTGGGTCAAGGGCTTGAGTTTATGTCTGCATCCTATAGGCTAGGTCTGATCCATCATTAGTTCATAGCTGTGACAAGTGCGCTCGTCGTGGCCTACCGACCTGTAGAAATTACAAAACAACTGCTTCAGAGTCTATGTATACTTCTGCAATAAATGACAACTGTTTGTTGTGTGTTTTCCTCCTATCTGACAGATCGCGCACCATAACGCGGGTGTCGCACTCGGCCTTGCCTGTGCCTCTGGTCTCAACGGCATTGGTTCCCCTCCTGCCAAGTATTTAGCGAATACCAGACGGTGGTCCTTGTCATGGCCCTGGCCTTTGCATTTTATGCACCATACTTCCTCGCGTGCTTCTGGATGCGATGCCCTATCTTGCTTCAAACTTTGCATTTCTAGGCATAGATTCTGTAGTTGCGTGTGGATTTGTTGAACTCTTAACCCAGGGTCTTGTATCGGGGTCTCATGCAGCCTCATCGCCATTTCCAACACTTCGCCCTGGTTGGAAAATTTCGGTTGTGACAGTGCTATCCTCAAGTGCGGTGTCAGGGATGCCACAAACCATGCACGATGATGGGAATCTATTAGTGTCATATTGGCCTCATGGATCATAATGTTTAGCCACTAATCCAGATCCCAGGGGGTCTCGCCTGGAAGCATCGCGATCTCTTTAAACCCGATGTTTGATTGTGTCTCTGATTTCAACTAGCCAAATTCTCTGTTCAACGCACTCTGGATCTCTGTTATCTTT
Organism: Pinus taeda; assembly: GCA_000404065.3. Lineage (NCBI taxonomy): Eukaryota > Viridiplantae > Streptophyta > Pinopsida > Pinales > Pinaceae > Pinus > Pinus taeda. Next base: position 25,095 of record APFE030105943.1, on the reverse strand, counting down.
GCGTTTGGGTGGTTGTTAAAGTGCTTGATATACCATATCAATGCGCGATCTTGCAGTGTGCTTACCAATGTAGCCTTCTTAATGTTGTCGTCCGTGACCCCTTGCACTTCCCACACTTCTCTTACCATGAACCAGAACTGGTTCGGATCTTCATTCCCTACACCTCTGAATATGGGTATTTTAATCACGCTCGCCATGCTGAACTGTGGGGGTGGTGGAGGTGGAGTGGGTGAAGATGGAGGTGAGGGAGGTGAAGCAGGTGGTGGCGTAGGTGGAGGGGGTAATTGCGTAATGTGCTGCCTTATCAAACTGACTGCACTTCTTGGAAATACCTTAGCAAGCTCTTCCTCGTTCTCTCGTGAAGGTGAAATTAACGGACTATTTTCTAATTCCCTGCTACCTTTGTAGATATTTCCACTGCACGTCGTCCCAAACATTAATGTATTCACATAACCCGCTTTTCACATAAAAAAATCTTAATCCAGGTATTCAAAGATTTAATATACTTACCTCGCGGTCCCTTGAGAAAACGTCATTCTGCTTTGCTGTAGCTCACAGTCGTGTCTACCGCGAACTCAGTGATAAATCCCCCTATTATCCGGTTGAGCCAATGGTCCACAGCTCACGCGATATTATCTTCTGATGCCTCTAGTTTGCGCACTAATTCCGGAGTCCACACTATCGGTTGGTCGAGCCTACACCTTCCCTGGCTGTCGGCTAACCTCGTGATCCACTCATACAGTTTAGAAGGAAAGGATGCAAAGAAAATCTCGTGGATTTCCGTATACACATAGCGATCCAGCCACCTTTTCTCAGATACTTGTGGAGTTCTGTTTTCCTGTGTCACGAACTCGTGAATCTTCTTGTCCAACCACTCTTCAATTTCCTTCTTTGTTTGGGTTCTAGTGGCACGACATTAGACATCCCTTAGGCAGATCTCGGTCCCGACAATGGAACCATTTGTTGGCTACGTGGGGCCTGACCCAGGTTCAAAAGTGATTTAGCCAAGCAAATCCTAGTACTGCTGGCCCTTTCGGCAACAGTCCGCGGAGCGCGGACTGAGGTCTCACCTGAAGTAGTATGGGAGGGTGGTGGAACCAGGTTTCCACACCCTGGGGATGTCTGATATGGGGCGATAGGTACGCAATTCAAACTTTGCACTTATTAGGTTACGCACACCAGCGAGCTCCCTGCATCTTGTGGTATTGACTTCGCGTGGCTCTAACCGCAGTGCGACCAATGTTAATTACCCAAGTCTCCCTTAATTAGGTTATGTTCGCTAATTACTTGGAAGGTTTCCATACATAAGCATTCATACAAGTGCGCACATATAAATAAACAGATACCATTAACGCATAACATCTAAATATAGATCTATGAAATAGATGCACAATATGCTTAATCAACTTAGTTTTATTAATGATCCTTTTCAAGTTCAGTTCAATACAGACTCGACTCCGCCCTGCGCACTCAGCGGCAGGGGTCCGGGCACTTAGCTGTGGACTCTTCTACGATTCTGTGCACTCAACTGCAGAGCCTCTACCTACTACTATGACCCAATACACTTCAGATCCACTTCTATCTTCTAACCATGCCTTCGCATCTATCCATTACTTGTTTTTTTCCCAAAAACTCTCTTTACACTTAAAACCTCGCTCTATTTATACAATCCCATGGTCCACAGACCATGGGTAAGTCGACACAAATTTACATTAAATTACATTATTTTAGGACAGACAACCCTATGACTCATCCTGGACTCTCGTGCTCTGCGCCCCCATTTCGCGGGGTCTTTACATTATATTGACCAAAACGCGGGCTTTAAGCCCCAAAAACATGCTATGGGGGGATCTGCTACCCAACACTTGGGATTAATACTAAAAATCGAAGGACTATAAACCTAAGAGAATAATATTAAACCCTAGGAATGTGAAACCGTAGATCAATAAGCCAAAGGTACTGATATTATAAACCAAAGGCAATAATAAACCCAAGGGGTAAAAATTATAAACACAACATATATAAACCCTAAAATAAGCACGTTTGATCGTGGTTGATTGAAATATAGAGAAAATCCTTATCACAATGCAACGTTGGACCATGGTTAAACTTAGTTGAATAGGATTGGTTTTCATATCGAGACAATCCTTGTCAAAACGCAACGTTGAACCATGTTTGACCATGGTTGATTTCCATGTTGAGACAATCTTTGTGGCAATGTGGCATTCGACCATCGTAAACCCAGGGGTCTATAAAGCTAAGGGAATAATATTAAACCCTAGGAATATGGACCCTTATATCAACAAACCCAAGTGGCAACAAAACGTAGTATTCTAACAATCCAAAGCCTGTGTCCAGTGAAAACCTCTAATTTTATATTGATTTGGTTTAGCAAACCTTTACTCGTATCGGTTTCAACACAAATTCTTCCATAGGTGTATACACCAAGCTGCCCACGAAAGGCATCAATAGTAAGGTAGCAACCCAAAGAGTCTCCAATGCCCTGAAAGATTGCGTAGTGCCACAAGGGAATTTTCAAATTAGGAAGCCTGACCCATATTGCCATCTTGGTAATGATAATTGTGAAAGGGTCAAAACATGGGAACCAAGGAGTTAAAAAAAGTCTAACATTGCCCCAAAACCAAGACCCTTTAGGTAAAATTTTACGATAATCTTATGATTCCCCAAATAACACAATGAAGAAGCCTTTTGAGCATAAAATAAGCTTGCAATTCTTAGTCCATACGAAATGGATACATTGGTAGAGATCAGTTGTGTGGTGCTAGAAGCCATTAAAACGACAAATTAGAACCACCTCTAAATACAGCGGATGAAGATCCTTCAAATATGAGTGAGATATTTCTAAAGAGAGAACTTCCTTAGATTTTTCCACCAAAAATGGCCCAAGAGCCATGGCTTGCACTAACTTTGAGGGTGGGAGAGAACAACAACTTTATAAAAAAAAGTCTAAAAAGAGAAGGCTTACCTCTAATCCCCTTCATAGACAAAGAACCATAAAAACAATATCATATTTATGTTGTCAACCAATTGAAAAGCGCAACGAAGAGATGAGCGGTGAGATATAGGTACGTTGTCTTCTATTCATTCGACCTCACACCCTTCACATTGTCTTGCTTTCAAGTTTCGCCATTGATTGGAATTCCCAATCCTACCACGTCTGACCACACGTCCATGGGTTAGAGAAGGCAACGACGTCAGGCTGCTATACGACGTCTGACCACACGTCCATGGGGTAGAGAAGGCAACGACGTCATCCCTCAAGATATAGTAGAATATTTTCCTTATATCTATTTTTCAATTTGTTTCGGTGGATATATATATATGTATAGCAGTAGTCTATAACGCGACTTTTTGAAAGCCTTTCTGGCGGATTTTTCCGGTCAAAATCCGGCAGCAATTCATTGGAATCCCTGGTTTGATAGCTAGTTTCTGCACAATCAATGGCTCCCAGGGGTTTTTCAGGGAGCTGAATCCAAATATGCAGTTAAAAAACCATTTTAACTGCTAAAAATCAAGATTTAACCTCATTTTTCCCGCCGGATTCCGTCACCGGAATCTCCAAAAAGTCGCATTATAGACAACTCCTTTTGAATCACTCATCACTCGGACTGGGCAGTTAGTAAGTAAGCAACTCATACGAATTTCGGAAATTTAGCCTAATTGTGGAGTCTGTATCAATAAAGAGGGAATGGCCTTTTC
>APFE030105943.1:0-19960 GCA_000404065.3 Pinus taeda | reverse complement strand
AATAGCAATAAATTCTTAGTTGTGATGAAGATTAGAGATCTCTAGGATTGTGATCTCCACCAATGACTCATTTTCCACTTTATTTACAATATGGATACCACACAAAGAAGTCAAATTTGTTTAATTAGAAGTTTTTGCATCTTTTGCTAAATCTTTCAAGGATGTGGGCTTTGGAGTTGAAGATATTGCAGGGCTCACTACTTGTTCTCATAATGGAAATACCAAATGGATAGTTTCAAATATTTGCATAAACTATAACTAGATAATGAAGATTGAATTGTGAGTAGTTTGCCTTAAAAAATGAGACATTAATGGTCCATAAATATTGTTGACACCTAATCATTGGGATTGGTTGAAGACTTGTAAATAATGTAAATAGTAAATAATGGAAAATAAAGAGTCATCGAGAGGTGAAGCCCAAGAGTCACTCCCTCATGTATATAACCATGAGTAATCTTAATGAATAAACACAATTCATCTGAGGAGTTACCTCCTGGCCTGACATGGTATCAGAGCCAGCTCCATTTTTGGTATTCCAGTCTGCCCCTGTAACTCCTTTTTGCCATTTTTTTTCTTTGCGGCCTATCCTATGCCCCTCTCTTTTGACAGAAATTTTTTCCTGCCATGTATAATCCCTGCCATCCTCTGTCCATGTGCACTTGGTGCCTTGAGTACTAAATAAAGAAGGCGCAGTGATTGAATGTTGAACGATTTATTTTCTACTTGTTGTGCAACAAGAAATTCCAATTTAATTTTTCCTTGAATTAAAGTGTGAATTAAAATAGAATTCTTTTTCTATAACAATTTGAAAATAATTAATAAAGTTTAATTAACTTAGTTAATTAATGAAATTCGAATTAGAAGTCTTTTAGAAGACATGTATATGTTCTCCCTAACTTATAGGATTTAAGGATGAGTTATGAATGAGTTGTAATTAGTTAACTCAGTTTATTGAGTTAAGTCCAGTTAAATTAGTTCCAATCAATTTCAGGAATTAATAGTGAGTAAACAACCAATTGGGACACTAGTGACCTAATTAGTGCTACTCTAGTTAACTGAAGATTCCACCATCAGAAACACAAGCATGTTGATTTTGAGAAAGACCCAGGTGAGACTAGAGTGCAGGGACAATGTACTATTTGTTTTAGATTTTTCTGAGTTTCACTGATAGCGCATGCAATCAGGAAATGATCCTTGAGAGATTATGCTATTTTTAGAGGCTTTATTTCCCTTTAAATACAAGCTATTCTCCATAGGAATTGCACATTGAAATAGAGACTTGGAGAGCTTGTGAATTGGATAAGCTTTGGCCATGAGCTTGCTTATGAGTTAGAGATTGAATTTGTTGAGTGTTGGGATTATTTTAGAGAGAACAAGCATTGTAATTTCATCTTCATTTTCTGGATTAATACAAAACAGATAGTGGGGTTTTGAGTTGTGGCTTTCCCTAGATATTTATTGTCTTATGTGCCTTTATTTTGTTCCTCTATTGATTATTGTTTGCTCGATGTTTATGGGCTTCTTCTGTAAAGAGTAGAAATAGATTCTTGTCTCTTGTTTTAGTAGATTACATGACCTTGTGAATCTACATGTTTTTCTACATGGTATTGGAGCAAGATTGTTTTTTGGGCCAAGAGTTTGCAGAGAAATTCTGAGAATTTGTGTGCAAAATTTTTCAAAAACAAATTGCAGTTTTGGATTCCTTGGGAAAAGATACCCAAATTAAAAAAAAAAAATCGACTGAATTGGAGTTTGGATGAGGGAGATATCGTTGATTTAAAATAAACTCTCTAGAGGAGATTTCGAAGTTTTGAGTTTCTGGGTTATAGGTGAAAGTCAAATTTGCATACATACTTCAGTATCGGCAGATGGAATTCCATGGGTTGAGGCTTGAGTATGCCTTGGAAGGAAACTTGAATTTTATAGCCTGGAGGGACAGGATGGAGGTTGTGCTAGAAGATAATGGCTTGAAGGAATTCATTGATCAAAGTGTCCCCAAGCCAACAACTACGGATGCATAGAACTTGGCCAAATGGAAGAAATGTGTGGCGAATGCAAGGCGGATAATCCTTGAGGGAGTTCAAGACTAAATTGTCTTGAGTCTCCATGGCAAGGAAACTCTGCATGCTATGTGGAAAACATTGAATAACTTGTATCATAATAGCAGTGATCAAAGGAAGTTGGCACTAAAGGATAAACTTTGTAAAATCAATATGGAGAAAGGCGAAACAATTCCAAAGTACTTGACCAAGTTCACTAAATGTCGAGATGAACTTGGAAGTGTTGGAATCATAGTTTCCAAGGAGAATATGGTGAGCCTTTCTCTTCTTGGACTCCCAAAGAGTTGGCATAGTTATCAGGACTCTGTCAATGGTCAGGAGAAGTTGCCAGATTGGGAACGACTATGGTTGGATTTGATGCAGGATGAGATTAGGAGGAACACTAGGGATGGCTCTTCATCAAACACTAATGATGAAGAGAAATGTGCCTTAGCGATTAAGGCAAGGAAGGGGAAAGGTAAAATTTCTTGTTCCAAATCAGATTCTTATCATGGAGGTAAGAAGAAGGACATGACGAAAGTTAAATTATTTCATTGTCACAAGATGGGTCACTTTGCTACAAATTATCCATTGAAGAAGTCCAAGGAAAAGTCCTCAATGGGAGCAGCGGGTGGGGCTTTGGCCTCCCAATTCGAATTGGATTTTTCCCTCATTGCATGCATGGTGTATTCAATGATGGGAAGTGTATGGTACTTAGACAATGGAGCTTCTTTCAACATGACTGGTGACAAAGAGTTATTCAGTGAACTAGAGGAGAAAGATCTCAAGATGCATCTCGAGATGGGTGATGATGGTAAGTATAGTGTTACTAGTGTGTGCACTATTACTTTTCACAGGAAGCATGTGGCTCCACTCACCTTGAAGAATGTTATGCATGTACCTGGACTGACGAAGAACTTGGTATCTATTGCCATGCTTGAGGATAAAGGCTATGATGTGATCTTTTTGAAAGGAATGGCGTTCCTTCGACACATAGCCAAGGGTCAAGTAAAGAATATAGGGATTCGAGTTCAGAATCTCTATAAGATAGAGGTAGAGAATTGTGTTGTTTTTAGTTCAAAAGTAGAAAAGGTGTTGAGATGAGACGTCAGCGAGTTGTGGCACAGGTGATTGGGCCACTTGCATCATGGGGCTTTGAAGATATTGCAGAAAATGTCTACCGTTCTTCCCAAAGGTACACTTGAGCAAGTTGATACATGCAAGGGTTGTACTTTGGGAAAATACACCAAGTCTTCCTTTGGAGATAGAGACAGTCGAGCAGAGTCTATTTTGGATAGAGTCCATTCAGATGTGTGTGGACCATTCTCTACAGTATCCACCGCCAAACACAAGTATTATGTTATATTTGTAGATGACTATTCTCATAAATGCTAGATATTTTTCATACAGAGAAAGGATCAGACATTCACAAAATTTTGTGAATTCAAAGCATTGGTCGAGAAAGAGTCAGGCAAAAAGGCTAAAGCTCTACGGAGTGATAATAGTGGAGAATATGTCTCCAATGAGTTTAAGAACTTTTGTGTAGTGGAAGGGATTAAACGAGAGTTGATGGCACCTTATAACCCTCAACAGAATCGGGTTTCTGGGAGAAAGAACAAGAGCATAGTAGGGGCAACAAAATCGATGTTGCATGATCAGGGCCTGCCACTACACTTGTGGGTTGAGGCATGCAACATAGCGGTTTATGTTCAGAACCATAGTCCACATTAGATACTTGAGAGTAAAACACCAGAGGAAGCTTATTTTGGTAAGAGGCTAGATGTTGGTCACTTAAGGATTTTTGGGTCATCGATTTATTTCCATGTGACCAAAGATGCATGGAAGAAGCTTGAGCCAACAATAGAGTTAAGGATCTTTATGGGGTACGCTGATACTCCCCACAACTATCGAGTGTACATGCAAACCAGTCAGATGGCAATGGTTTGTAGGGATGTTAGATTTGATGAGGAGAAGGCCATGCGATTATCCCTTGAGAGGGAGATTGAGCTACATGCAAAGGAGGAACTTGTAGTTCCTAAGGTTGAGGAGCCTCAGATTGTGTGGAGTAGCCACATGCAGAGGTTTTGGGAGTGGAGACATCCACTCAGGCAGAGTCTTCCAAAGAGGGAAGAAAGCACACTAGAGAGGTTGAAAGATTGTTGGTTGATGCACGGGAGAATGTGGGAGAACCGTCTTCTAAACACAGACAAAGGAGGTCACCAAAGAGGTACACTGGATACATGGCACTTATGGTTGCATGTGTTGTGACAGAGCCATCTTCCTTTCAGGAAGCAGTGTAGCAACCAGTTTGGGTTGATGCGATGGTGGAGGAGTATGACTCCATAGTTCAAAATAGTGTTTGGGATGTGGTCCCAAGACCGGAGGACAAGTCAGTTGTGAGCTACTGTTGGCTTTACAAGGTAAAGCAAGTTGCAGATGGTAGTGTTGAGAAGCATAAGGCCAAATTTTTTTCCTGTTGCTTTTCACAAGTAGAGGGGATTGAATATTCCTATTGCAAGGTACTCATCTATCAGATCTATTTTGGCACTATTTGCACAGATGGGTTGGAAGATCCATCAGATGGATGTGAAGACTACCTTCCTCAATGGCATGATTGAGGAAAAGGTGTACATATAGCAGCCCTAAGGTTTTGAAACCTTGGACCATGAGTCGCATGTGTGCTGACTCAAGAGAGAATTGTATGGGTTGAAGTAAGCACCCCATTCTTGGTACACCAGGATATATAGCTACTTCACTAGGTTGGAATTCACGAAGAGTGAAGTAGATGAAAACTTGTATCATATAGTAGTGGAAGGTAAGATTTTGATCATTTTACTTTATGTAGATGATCTCATACTGATAGGTGATGAGAAGCTCATCAAATCTTGCAAGGATGACCTTGCAAGAGAGTTTGAGATGAAGGACATGGGGCTCATGTATTACTTTCTTGGCATGGAGGTATGGCAGGGAGATGAGGAGTTGTTTGTTTCTCAAGGCAAGTATGCCAATGAGATACTCAGGAGATTCTGAATGGACAGCAATAAACCCATGGAGACTCCTCTAGCTGGTAACTAGAGAAAGGAGGATGCTACTTCAAGATAAGTAGTGGAAGCTATTTTTTACAGGTAACTTGTGCGTTCACTCATGTATTTGGTGAACACACGACCAAATATGTGTTATGAAGTTAACCAGCTTAGTCAAGTGATGGTTAGGCCTACCAAAGTTGTATTGCAAGGTGACAAATCATGTATTGAGATACCTCAGAGGCACTACTCAATTTGGGTTTTGGTACAGACGGACAGAGGGAGTGAAGCTTCAAGGCTTCACCAATGCAAATTGGGCAAGGAGTCCATCTGATAGGAAGAGCACATCAGGAGGGATATTTAGTATTGGTTCAACTGCAGTTTCTTGGTACAACAGGAAACAGAGATCAGTTGCACTCAGTTCAGTAGAGGTAGAGTACATGGATGCAAGTCAAGCAGCATGTGAGGCTATCTGGATGAGGAAGATCCTGGTTGGTTTGTTTGGTCAACCGATGGATCCGACAATGATTTTATTGTGATAATCAGAGTTGTATCAAACTCTCTGAAAATCTAGTTTTTCATGATCGGTCCAAGAATATAGATATCTGGTATCATCATCTCAGAGATTGTGTATTGAGGCAGATCATGTTGTTAGATTACATTCCCACGAATGAGCAAGATGTCGACATCTTGACAAAGACATTGCCAAGATGTAAATTCGAGTTTCACAGAGACATGATCAGGGTAGTGGATAATCCCTTTCTTGTTGAGAGGGAGCGTTGAGAAATGGCAACAAGAAATTCCAATTTAATTTGTCCTTGAATTAAACTGTGAATAAAAATAGAATTATTTTCTCATAGAAATTTGAAAATAATTAATTAAGTTTAATTAACTTAATTAATTTAGGAAATTTGAATTGGAAATCTTTTAGAAGACATGTATATGTTCTCCCTAACTTATAGGAGTTAAGGATGAGTTATGAAGGAGTTGTAATTAGTTAACTCAGTTTATTGAGTTAAGTCCAATTAAATTAGTTCCAATCAGTTTCAGGAACTAATAGTGAGTAAACAGCCAGTTGGGACACTTGTGACCTAATTAGTGCTACTCTACTTAACTGAAGATTCCACCATTAGAAACTCATGCATGTTGATTATGAGAAAGACCTAGTTGAGACTAGAGTGCAGGGATAATGTATTATTTGTTTTAGATTTTTCTGAGTTGCAATGATAGTGCGTGCAATCAGGAATTGATCCTTGAGAGATTATGTTATTTTTAGAGGCTTGATTTCCCTTTAAATACAAGCTATTCTCCATAGCAATTTCACATTAGAATAGAGACTTGGAGAGCTTGTGAATTGGCTAAGCTTTGGCCTTGAACTTCCTTATGAGTTGGAGATTGAATTTGTTGAGTGCTGGGATTGTTCTAGAGAGAACAAGCATTGTAATTTCATCTTGATTTTCTGGATTAATACAAAAAATATAGTGGGGTTTTAAGCTGTGGCTTTCCCTGGATATTTATTGTGTTATGTGCCTTTTATTTTCTTCCTCTATTGATTACTGTTTACTCGATGTTTATGGGCTTCCACTTTAAAGAGTAGAAGTAGATTCTTTTCTCTTGTTTTAGTAGATTACATGAGCTTGTGAATCTACAGGTTTTTCTACAGTGTAGGCCTCTCCTTTGGTTGCTGTGTCCTACAATTTTTTTTTTTTTTTTTATTGTTTTTGCTCCATACTCCTCACATTCTCTGGTCCCTCAACTATGCTCCCACAGCACCCTCGAAGCCTTGCACACTGTTCTGTTCATACGTTGCTACCTAGTTTTTAATAATATGCTCCCAATGAATTGTGTGAGTCGAAAGGCCCCTGATTATCATTGTCTGTGTTTCCGTGGTTGGAAAAACCACAAGGAGGATTGATAGATTGATTCATTGCGGGTGTGGGTGCGTGGTGTTCTTGCAGGGTATTTTTGTTTTTGGTCTCTGTCAAGGATTTATTTGAACACATGCTCTAAAATCTTTAAAAACATCCCTGTGGAAAAATTCATTAAGTGATTGGGCATCTGTATTATTCCTGCTTGAGGTTTGGATCTCAGTTTCTCTGGAAAAGAATATACTAACACAATTTTTTGATTGTTCACATCTCCCTCAACCAGTGGTCCCCTCCCCACTACGTTGACATTGCCATACGCAACCCTCCCACTCAGATTCCTCATTACACAGTCGACCCTCCATACATAAGTTAATACACACTCCATTCCTGCCACTTCTATAATACCTCTCCCAACTGCGCACTGCCTGCCTGCCTCTCGGCCCCTCTCCCCTTCGTTTTTAGTAAATCCACTCCCACAATACCATTACAACTCCAGTTTTTTAATTGTTGTGTTGCTTTGCACATTACATATATTACATACATATCTTCCAAATACTCCCTCCCCCACATAACCCCTCCCTCATATATACCTCTGTTATATACATCAGAATTGCAATTTCTTACAGCATATTGGCAACAAAAGTACATTTTTTTACAGTACACAGATTTTAAAATGCATTCATTGATATCTATTGTGGGAGTGGTTCTCACCGGCAAAGAGAACTATCCAGAATGGTTACGGAAGATAAAACACACTCTCATTTTCAATGAGCTATGGAAAGGAGTTAATGTAGGAGAAGGAGATAATGAACCTGCAAAGCCTACCTTAGACAAGGAATTCGCCATTTGGGAAAACAAGAAAATCAAGTCCTATGCCTTAATTGCAGCATCTGTAAATGAAGAGGTGAGTCACCATATTTCACCATTTTCAAATGTTTTTGAAACCCTACAGAAGTTGAAGGAACTCTATGACTCACACTCTGTGCTTGAATTTGTCAAGTTGATGATTAAATTGTTCGGTGTTGAATTACAAAATGATGATCATCTTGCTCTAGCATCAGAAGTAAAATCTGTTATGCATGATATCAAAGTTACTAATTCTGAGCTAGACATTCCTCTGATAGCTTTTGTCAAGGCACTTTACCCCACTTATTCAAATTATCTTGAGTCATTGTAAGCAAATGGAAACCTCAAAGAGATTACCTTTGACTCCCTTGTGAATAAATTTGTAGAGAGAGAGAAAGCTTTTGGGAAGAAGAAAACTACCTAGTCTTTTGAAGAAGCTATGTGTCTTACACATAGAGAGAAGAATCACGCTCAAGATTCTTCCAAAGGAAGAGGTGGTTGAAGGGTAAAAGGAAGAGGAAATTTTAGAGGCAGGGGGGGTAGAAACTCTCAAGGAGAAAAGTTTGATCTTCATTGCATACATTGCAATAGAGATGGATCACATGATGCATCCAAATGCAAGTTTCCTTGGGACAGAATTGAGCAGGAAAGAAATCAACCCAAAGGTAAAATCAATGACAAAGAGAAACGTAAAGCACCTGAATCCGCTCACTATGTTGTGGCACATTATAATATTGGAGTAAATGAAGACTTGTTTAATGCTTCACTTGCTTCTTGGAAAAATGATTGGTTGCTTGATTCAAGAGAAACTTGCCACATGACTTTTAGAAAATAATTTTTTGAAGAATTTACTGACAGTGTTGATAGAGAAATATACTTTGCAAACATATCAAAACTCAGGCCATCATGGCTTGGCATAATCGGGCTCAAATTGCATGGTCTTCAAGACTTTCTTATAAATGATGTTTTATATCTCCCACAACTGAGGAGAAACTTGTTGTCCTTGGTCCACATCCACCAGCAAGGACACTCCATTCATATGTTTGATGACAAGGTTGAGGTGACAAAGCTTTAGATCACTCACTTGTCATGAAGAGGATAGAAGAAGAAAGACTTCCCAAGCTGCAAGGTACCTCTGCTCATGCACAAAATTTCCCATACAGTTCTCATTATGATGAAGGTACATTTCCATCAAGTATTTTATGGCATGCTATATTTGGACACTTGAACTATGACAATCTTCGCTTGTTGAAGAAAAATGGTGTTACTAGTTTGCCTACAATTCCTACGAAACTTAAGCAATGTGATGCTTGTATTCTAGGAAATCATAACAAACAATCTTTTCACGATTCACATTCCAGAGCACATAGAAAACTTGAACTCATTCATTCAGATTTATGCGGTTCAATGCTTGTTCCTTCTGCAAATGGAAATAAATATATGATGACATTTATTAATGAATAAACCAAAATGTGTTGGGTTTATTTATTGAAGAGCAAATCTGATGCTTTTCAAACTTTCAAGAATTTTCATACATGGATTGAAAATGATGCACAATCTCATATTGGATTTATTTGCACTGATAATGGAAAATAATACACTTCAAATGAATTTGAAAACTATCTTTGCCAGCATGGGATCAAACATCAAACAATTGTTGCTTATAATCCCCCACAAAACGAAGTAGCTGAAAGAATGAATAGGACAATCTTAAATATGGTACGTTCCATGATGTTTTTCAATAATGTAAAATTGATGTTTTGGGTTGATGCAGTTCTATGTGCTGTATATGTAAAGAATAAATATCCATATAATGCTATTGGAAACAAGACTCCTCATGAAATGTGGTATGGCCACATTCCTTCAGTAAAGCATCTCAGGGTCTTTGGTTTCACCTATTATGCCTTGATTCTAAAGGTACATAGAAACAAACTTGGTGCAAGGAGTCATAAGTGTATCTTCTTGGGGTATTCAAATACCTCCAAAGCATACCGTCTCTATGATGAAGTTAATACAAAGTTTGTTGTATCTAGAGATGTAATCTTTCTTGAATCTTTTAAAGCTGACAATTTTGTTGAGCGACAACTTGATCACTTGGATAGATTCGGTAATGCAAAATCATTTCAAGAATTTGATAATCAGATTCCACATCTTGAAGGGAGGATTCCTATACTAGATCAATCTGTGGAACCTTCTTTTGAAACACTCTCTCCCCCACATGAAACTCCAACCACTGATGATACTTTGAGTGATGTGATTGACAGAATTTGGAGAATCAATCTCAGTCCCAACTTAATCAACTGAGCAACCTGGACCATTTTAGAAAGGTCCCCCAAAGTGGTTGAAAAAGACAGTTGAAAGTGTTCATCCTGATGAGGTTGGAAAGACAGGAACACAAAATTCAACCAAGCAAATTGGAGGTGATGTAGATTATTCTGATTCACCTGTTGATATGGATGTTTCTTATGATTGTGAATTGAATTTGTCTACAGATTTTGAACCAACTTCCTTCAAAGAATCTGCTTCTCATGATGAATGGAAAGAAGTGATGCAAAAGGAGTATGATGCCTTGATAAAGAATGGCACTTGGAAGCTAGTTGATCCTCCATGGGAACCAAACCAATTGGCTACAAGTGGGTCTACAAGAACAAGTATAAAGATGATGGCTCACTTGAAAAGCACAAAGCTAGGCTTGTGGCAAAAGGTTTTGCACAGAAGGAAGGGGTCGATTATGAGGAAACTTTTGCTCCCACAAAAAAATGGGCTACCATCCAGACACTCTTTGCCTTAGCAACTCATAACGGTTGGAAAGTCCATCAAATGGATGTAAAAATCACTTTCTTGAATTGAGATCTAAAAGAGAATGTTTTTATGTCCCATCCTGAAGGATCTTTTGTGAAGGGACATGAACATAAAGTATGCAAACTTGTGAAATCCTTGTATGGCCTCAAGCAACCATCGCGATCTTGGTATGAAAAGTTAACTGAGCATCTTCTGAAACTCAACTTCAAATATTATGATCTTGATGATGCAACTTTGTTTGTCAAGAAAGTTGGAAAAACAATTGTATATCTTGTGGTATATGTAGATGATCTTTTAATGGCAAGGAACAATGAGAGCTACATTACATCCATAAAGAAGGAATTGAGGAAAGGTTTTGAAATGATTGACTTGGGCTATGTTCACTACTATCTTGGTATTGAAGTAACTCAACATCCAAAGTCTATATTCTTCTCTCAAAAGAAGTACATTGGAGATCTGTTGAACATGTTTGGCATGGCTAAGTGCGTTGAAAATATCAACAAGATATGCTAAAAATAGCCTAGCTATAGATAGCATTTCAGGATATATTCCAATTTTAATTTGTCCTTTAATTAAAATTGAGAATTAAAATTCTAATTTAGTCTCACCAGCCATTTGAAAAATAATTAATTAATTCATCTTGAGTTAATTAGTTGGTGAAATTCAAACATGAAGTCTTTGTGAAGTCATGCAACAATTATCCCTTTGATTGAGGAAGTTATCCCTTAATTAAGGAGATAAGGATGAGTTGTAATTAGTTAGCTCAGTTATCTAAGTTAGGTCCAGTTAAATTAGTTCCAAACAGTTTGTGGAACTAATTGTGAGTTCAGTCAGTTAATGCATGCATGCATGCAACTAGTGTTCTCCAGATAACTGAATATTCTCTCATAAATAACTCATGCATGTCAGTTCAGACAAAGACCCAGTTGAGATTAAAGGCAGGGATAATGTACTATCAATTGCTAGAATATTCCCTTGTGAATATCTCTTACATGTAGAAGGAATTCATTCCTTGAGGATTGCGCAGTTACTACAGAGGTCAAAGCAGTGGGTGAGGTGAAAATCACACAGGTTACAGCTAGATCACCTAGGAGAAACAACACAAGGAAATGGGAGGCTTGGAGAATAGAGGAGAAGGCATATGTGTTGTGTATTTTGTTTATGAGCAGCAGTGAGGGATTGTACATAGAGTTGGATAGCTTGAGAGCTAAAGCTTTGTGTAATCTTGAGATATTTCCACTTGTATGATAATACAGATAGTGTGGTTTTTAGCTGAGGATTTCCCCAGAGTATTCTTCTGTGTTTCATGTGTGATTGAATCTTCTTCTCTGTTATATGTGTCCGGTTTGATCTTGCTCAAAATCGATTTAGCTTCCATAAGTTTGATTTTGGAAGTAGATTAAGTATTTTTCTTTAGTACATTGCATAATCAGTTTAAGCTACAATGATAATTTCTACATGGTATCAGAGAAAAGGTGATCAAAGCGGAGAGCAATATACAAAGAAGGGAGAAGTTTTAAGTTTTAAGTTCTTGATTGTAGGTACAAAATCAATTTCTTATCACATCTCAAAGTTCACCAATGGCGTTCAATGGATTGAGACTCGAGTATGCCCTGGATGGCAGCTCAAATTACATAGCCTGGAAGGATTGCATAGAAGCAGTATTAGAAGACAATGGTTTGAAGGACTTCATTGATCAAGAAGTCCCCAAGCTAGCAGTAGCTAATTCCCACGAATTGGTGGAATGGAAGAAATGTGTGGCAAGAGCGAGGAGGATTCTTTTGAAGGGAGTTCAAGACCATACTGTCGCGAGTCTCCATGGGAATGAGACTCCATTTTCAATGTGGAAGACATTGAAGGACCTATATCAGAACAACAACAACCAGAGGAAGTTGGTGCTGAAGGACAAGCTTCGGAAAATCAAGTGTGAAAAGGGCGACACGACCTCTACATATATGAACAAGCTCACCACTTGTAGAGATGAGCTTGGAAGTGTAGGAATCACGACAGCTAATGATGATATGGTGAGTCTTGCTCTCCTCGGTCTTCCTAAGAGCTGACATAGCTACCAAGACTCAACGAATTGAAGAGAGAAACTACCAGATTGGGAACGACTGTGGTTAGATCTGATGCAGGAGGAGATCAGGAGAAGCACCAAAGATGGCTTTTCATCTAAGCATGATGATGAAGAAAATATAGCCTTAGAAAGTAAGGCAAGGAAAGGGAAAGGGAAGGCTTCCCATTCCAAATAGAGTTCTTCCCATGGTGGGAAGAAGATTGACAAATCTAAAGTGAGATGCTTTAATTTTCATGAGGTGGGCCATTATGCAACTAATTGTCCATTGAAGAAATCCAAGAAGGGATCCTCGAAAGGATCAGATGGTGAGGCACTGGCTTCACAGTTCAAATTGGGTTTTACCCTCATCGCATGCATGGTTTCATCGATGGTGGGTTGTGTTTGGTACCTGGACAGTGGAGCCTCATTCCACATGATCGAAGATAAGAGTTTATTTAGTACCTTGGAGGAGAAAGACCTCCAGATGCACATAGATATGGGCGATGATGGAAAGTATCGTGTTTCAAGTGAAGGTACAGTTGTGTTTCAGAGGGAGTATGGAGCTCCTCTCACCCTGACTGATGTAAAGTATGTGCCTAGACTGAAGAAAAACTTGGTATCGGTCATAATGTTGGAAGATAAAGGCTATGATGTAGTCTTCAATAAAGGAAAGGTGTTCCCGAGACACATAGCCACAGGTCAGACCAAGAGGATTGGGATTCGAGTGAAGAATCTCTACAAGCTGGAGGTATATGAATGTGATGCATTGAGTTCCAAAGCAGAATTGGTGCAAAGCCAAGATATTGGCGAGTTATGGCATAGAAGGTTGGGCCACTTGCATCATGGGGCCTTGAAGATAATGCAACAGATTTCTACCGGACTTCCCAAAGGTAAAGTTGAGCTAGTGGACACATGCAAAGGTTGTACCTTGGGTAAGTATGCAAAATCTTCCTTTCAGGATCGAGACAGTCGAGCTGAATCAATCTTGGAGCGAGTTCATACAGATGTGTGTGGACCATTCTCGAATGCCTCCACCGCTAAACAAAGGTATTATGTGATTTTCATTGATGATTTTTCTTGTAGATGCCGGATCTATTTCATGCAGAAGAAGGATCAACCCTTCTCAAGGTTTTGTGAGTTCAAAGCCTTGGTATTGTGGGGGCAGCTCGGGTGATGCTGCATGGCCAAGGCCTACCACTTCATTTGTGGGCTGAAGCATGCAACACAACGGTCTATTTGCAGAATAGAATCCCGCATCACATACTTGGGATGAAGACACCAAAGGAAGCTTTCTCTGGGAAGAGACCAGATGTGGGTCACTTCAGGTCTTTGGCTCATCGGTTTATTTCCATGTGACCAAGGATGCCCGGAAGAATCTAGAGCTGACAACAGAGTTGGGGATACTTGTGGGGTACACTGATACTCCCCACAACTATCGGGTGTACTTGCCTACCAGTCAGAGGAAAATGGTTCGCAGAGATCTTAAGTTCGATGAGCTGAAGGCCATGCGAGTTTCCCTTGAGAGGGAGCTCAAGTTGCAGGCAGAGGAGGAACTTTTGGTTCCTAAGGAGGAGGAGCCTCAAACTGATGCATAGCAACCACATGCAGAGGTTCCAGGAGTGGAGACATCCACTCATACAGAGTCTTCCAGAGATGGGCAAAAGCCTACGAGAGAAGTTGCCAGATTGTTGTCGGATGTGACAGAGAATGTGGGAGAACCATCTTCTCAGCGTAGACAGAGGAGGTCACCTGATAGGTACACTAGATACATGGCCCTTATTGGGGAATGTGTTGAGACTGAGCCACATTCCTTTGAGGAAGCAGTGCAACAACAGATTTGGGTTGATGCTATGGTGGAGGAGTGTGACTCCATAGTTCAGAACAGTGTTTGGGATGTTGTTCCAAGATCGGAGAAAAAGTCAGCCGTGAATTCCTCTTGGCTTTACAAGGTAAAGGATGCTGCTGATCATAGTGTGGAGAAACATAAGGCAAGGTTTATTGCCCGTGGTTTCTCACAGGTCGAGGGGATCGACTATGATGAGACTTTTTCTCCTGTAGCAAGGTACTCATCTATCAGATCGATGTTGGCACTATCAGCACAGATGGGTTGGAAGATCCCTCAGATGGATGTGAAGATTGTATTCCTCAATGCAAGATTGAGGAAGAGGTGTACATCGACTAGCTGAAAGGATTTGAGACCTTCGATCGTGAGTCGCATGTGTGCTGACTCAAGAGAGATTTGTATGGGCTGAAGCAAGCACCTTGTGCTTGGTACACTAGGATCGACAACTACTTCACCGGGTTGGGCTTCACAAAGAGTGAAGTGGATGGGAACTTATACCACATCATGGTGGAAGGTAAGCAATTGATCATTGTTCTTTATGTTGATGATCTGATATTGACAGGTGATGATCAGTTGATCATGTCTTGTAAGGAGGACCTTGCAAGAAAGTTCGAGATGAAAGACATGGGTCTCATGCACTAATTTCTAGGCATGGAAGTGTGGCAGAAGGATGGGGAGTGTTTGTGTCTCAAGGCAAGTATGCCAATGAGATACTCAGGAGATTTCACATGGAGAAGTGCAAGCCCATGCAGACTCTTCTAGCAGGTAACTGGAGGAAGGAGGATGCTACTTCAGGAGAAGTAGTAGAAGCTACTATGTACAGGCAACTTATGGGTTCACTGATGTACTTAGTGAACACACGACCAGATTTGTGCTATGCGGTGAACCAGCTGAGTCAAGCTATGGTTCAGCCTACCAAGCTGTTTTGGAAGGCAATGAAACATGTTTTGAGATACCTCAGAGACACATCTCAATATGGATTATGGTATAGACGGTCGAAGGGAGTCAAGCTACAGGGATTCATAGATGCAGATTGGGAAGGGAGTCCATTAGATCGGAAGAGCACATCAGGAGGAATTTTCAACCTTGGTTCAACTGCAGTTTCCTGGTACAACATGAAACAAAGGTCAGTTGCACTCAGCTCAGCAGAGGCTGAATACATGACTGCAAGTCAAGCATCATGTGAGGCCATTTGGATGCGGAAAATTCTAGTTGGTTTGTTTGATCAGAGGATGGATCCAACTGTGATCTATTGTGATAATCAGAGTTGTATCAAACTCTCTGAGAATCTAGTGTTTAATGACAGGTCCAAGCATATCGACATTCAGTGTCATCATCTCAGAGATTGTGTGGTGAGGAGGATCATGTTGTTGTAGTATATTTCGACCGAGGAGCAAGATGCTGACATTTTGACTAAGGCATTGTCAAAGTGTAAATTCGAGTTCCACATAGATAGGATCGGGGTGGCAGATAATCCCTTTTTTGCTGAGAGGGAGTGTTGAAAATAGCAACAAGAAATGCTAAAAATAGCGTTTCTATAGATAGCATTTCAGGATATATTCCAATTTTAATTGTCCTTGAATTAAAATTGAGGATTAAAATTCGAATTTAGTGTCATTACTTTTGCATAGAGGAATCTTGGTTACATTTGCAAAAAGGAAAGGCTATTCTACTGTGCATGAATGTAAACGTTAATCCTATTTGTAGAGATGAAACATTAACCTATTTGCAGAGTTTAAATTTTGTGAATAGTTTAATAAGGATTGAAATTGATTCTCACCAAATGAGTAATTTTAAAATAAATAGGTTGGTGACGTATCGTGAAAGCGGAATTTTGTTGTGTTTCGTGCTTTGAGGTGCACATTTCTTGGCGTCGTTAGCTACTCTTCTTTTCCATTGAAATTGCTATAAAGGCACGTCAAAGGATTTTGGCACTAGGAACAATGAGGTAGAGCTGGAATTCATCTTGAGTTAATTAGTTGGTGAAATTCAAACATGAAGTCTTTGTGAAGTCATGCAACAATTATCCCTTTGATTGAAGATGTTATACCTTAATTAAGGAGATAAGGATAAGGATGAGTTGTATTTGAGTTGTAACTAGTTAGCTCAGTTAACTGAGTTAAGTCTAGTTAAATTAGCTCCAAACAGTTTATGGAACTAATTGTGAGTTCAATTAGTTAATGCATGCATGCATGCAACTAGTGTTCTCTAGATAACTAAATATTCTCTCATAAATAACTCATGCATGTTAGTTCAGACAAATACCCAGTTGAGATTAAAGGCAGGGACAGTGTACTATTAGTTGCTAGAATATTCCCATGTGAATATCTCTTGCATGTAGAAGGAATTCATTCCTTGAGGATTGCACAGTTACTACAGAGGTTAGAGCAGCGTGTGAGGTGAAAATCACACATGTTACAACTGGATCACCCAGGAGAAATAGCACAAGGAAATAGGAGGCTTGGAGGACAGAGGAGAAGGCATATGTGTTGTCTATTTTGTCTATGAGTAGCAGTGAGGGATTGTATTGAGAGCTGGATAGCTTGAGAGCTAAATCTTTGTGTAATCCTGAGATATTTCCATTTGTATGATAATATAGATAGCGAGGTTTTTAGCTGAGGCTTTCCCAGAGTATTCTTCTATGTTTCATGTGTGATTGAATCTTCTTCTCTGTTATATGTGTTCTATTTTATCTTGCTAAAAATCGATTTAGCTTCCGCAAGTTTGATTGTAGAAGTAGATTAAGTATTTTGCTTTAGTACATTGCATGATCAATTTAATCTACAGTGAGAATTTCTACAAAGTGGAATCCTCTAACTACTCCAATAGAACAAAACTTAAAGCTCACATCCATTGAAGGAAAAGAATTTGAGGATGCAACAAAGTATAAACAACTTGTAGGAAGTCTCAACTACTTGACTACTACCAGACTAGACATTTCGTTTGCTATTGGAATCCTCTCCAAGTTTATGAAAAAGCCTTGTGAGGGACATTGGTCTATTGCAAAAAGAGTTCTAAAGTACTTGAAGGAAATCCAAGAATTTGGACTCAAGTATACACAGGTGGGTGACTTCAGCTTGATTGGATACTCTGATTCAGACTTCGATGGAGACAAAGAAACTGGGGTATCTACTTCAGGTTATGCTATGAGTCTTGGATCAGGAGTTGTCTCCTGGAGATCACACAAATAATCAGTTCTAGCAGATTCCCCAACAGAGGCAGAATATGTGACAGTAGCTGAAGCAACAAAAGAAATTGTGTGGCTCAGGAAATTTTTGGAAGATTTGCAGGTAAAACAAGTACATTCAACTCCACTCATGATTGACAACACCTCTGCAATAAAGTTAACCAAAAAACCAAAGTTCCATGATCGAACGAAGCGCATCAATACAAAATACCATTTGATTCGGCATCATGTTGAGGCCAAGACAATCCATCTACGTCATTCTTCCACTTATGAGCAGATTGCAGACATCTTCACCAAAGCGCTTGGAAAAGAAAAGTTTGAAAGATTCAAAACAATACTTGGACTCACCAACATCCCTTCAGATTAAGGGGGGGAATGTTGACACCTAATCATTGAAATTGGGTAAAGACTTGTAAATAATGGAAAATAAAGAGCCATCGAGAGGTGAAGCCCAAGAGTCACTCCCTCATGTATATAACCATGGTGAAGCCCAAGAGTCACTCCCTCATGTATATAAACATGAGTAATCTTAATGAATAAACACAATTCAGGAGTTACCTCTGGGCCTAACAAATACTCCCATGGAAACTAATATTATTTTATTAAATATGTGACAGATTCAATGTTCCATTAAGAGCCATAACCATTAGTGAAAATTTGTTTTTGATGACAATACTGTCGACAACTACTTACATATAGACTTTTTATCAAACACTTCTATCAATTATTTTATCCAATAATTAGGATGCAGAGATTTCACCAAATACTTAATATAAAACTCTTGATGTCACTCAAACCCATGCAAAAGCTTTTCAATAATGGCTATGACATCCTACACAACATTTTCCTTTAACTACAAATTATTGTAATGTTAGAATAAAACTAATATACAAGTGTAAATATATTTAAGTTTCTAATTTTTTTTATACATTTCTGGAAAAAAATTAATATGTTTAAAATTAAATATTTTTTATCATTTAAAATTAAGTAAATAATTTAAAATAATGATTTATTGGGGAAAAAATATATTTAATTAATTTTTTTAAATATAAATTCAACAGAAATAAAATTTAGCTCACAAAAATTCAAAAAATAGACGCACTGCGAATATTGTCCAATATTCTCAGTGAGGGTATAATTATAGCAGTCTGACGTCTTTGACCTCTCTAACTCATGGACGTTGATACGAGCAATGCTACGTGGTAGCACGTGGAATTCCGATCTGGTTGGTGGAACTAATAATGTTGAAGGTATGGAATGGCGAAACTTGGACGCAAAACAATGTTAAGACCAATGGAAGGATGTAAGCTCGAATGCCTACAAGAATAATATTCACTAAGATCCAATAATTCACATAAAATAATATATTTAATGAATAATAAATAATTAAGTTTATAAATAAACAGAATTACAAGTATTTTATTTTTTTTATAAAATATTCAATGTGTGGTAATAATAAAACTAAATGAATAATGAGTGTATTATAATGTTTTCTAATGGTAAAGTTTACTTGAAATTTGAATAATTTTTAGTGCGATGAAGTTTTATCATTACTGTGAATAGTTGATTTAATTACACTTTTTTGTTTGAATAATTAAAAAAAAAAAAAACAAAAATCTCAAAACTAACCTAAGTTTTAAATAATAAAAATCTATATCTATTATTGATAATTATAAAACTATTAAATATTTTTAATATAAGCATAATATATTTTAAAATATATAAACTTTATTTTATTTTTTTTTAAGATGGAAAATATTTACACGAAACACTTTTTTTCAGGCGTTAACCAAGATTCACCTTCTAGTAGAAAAATTCATTTTCAATTTTAATAAGAAATTATCATTCTAGATAATTAATGAAAAATTTAACCATAAAATTCATGTTAAAACAATTTATACATCTAAAAAACTAAAAACTAAAGCAAAGGAAACTTTATTAATTAAAATTAGGAGTTGTTTTTAGTGTTATTTTTTGGATTTTTTGGTGTTCTAAAAATATTGAGGTGCAATCTTGATTTGTATTATTTAAACTGCTTTTTTAATTATATATGTGGATTAAGCACCCTGAAAAATCTTAAGACGCTTTGATTGTGTAAAGATTACCCATCAAACTTGTGATTTCAATAACTTGCTAGGGGAGAGATTCCTATTCTTGTGCAGGGACTAGTAGTTGATATAATATTGGTCCCACCAAACCACCAGTGATTAAGACTTTTGAAACCAAAATTTAAACAGAAATAAATAACATTATGTTTAAATAAGTTTTAAATTATGTCCAAAAATCACCCATATAT
>APFE030105933.1:0-13256 GCA_000404065.3 Pinus taeda | reverse complement strand
ACCCATGGATTTTACTATATTACACATTTTAATGCATTAATTATGTAGAAGAACCTTGCATAGGTATCGATAGATTGTACACCTAATTTGCATGACTTGTGAGCTAATGTATCATGTAGTCATTTCTTTGGTAAAGTTTTTAGTTTGACTTTGATTCCAACTAAATAAATATTCCTTTGTTTATGGTTCCATGCTTCATTTTTTATGGAAGTTATGATGTCTTGTAACATATTCAATGCCAACCCATTCATCTACACATGTGGAAGAAAATTGTGTGATAAGAAGGGAAATGGTTATAAATATAATTTATTTTTGGCTCATATTAGCCACAAAGGATCCTTTGACATCGTATGGATCACAACACACTTAGAGCACAAACTTAGGAAGAAAGAATGCATTTGATATTGACATATTTATTTATCCAATCAACATGTATTACCTAAACCATAATCATCTCTCCATTTCAAACTCTAACATGAAGTTTTGTATAGGAAACCCACTAGCATTATATTGATGCCATAATAATGTCATTATCTTGGATGTTATGCTTATTAGAAGCAAAGTTGATATTGCTAACAACACAACCATCAAAATTGATACTATGCCATCAATTGTTGATTATGATAAAACTTGAAGGAACTGCCCATATAAAAACTCCTTCACTCCCTTCCAAACACCAACATGATTGACAATTAAATAATATGCATTTGAAGCACACAATCTAAATATATCAACTATATTTCTCTTCGAACAATCTAAAGGTACCAATATTTTCTCTCATGGTAAATTATGATTATCTCTTTAACTTAGAATAATTTTCATTCTAGTTGATATGAATGTGGCTCTTCAAGATAAGGCCTTGGATGAGGCCAAAGCCACTTTCAACACCAGCAATTATGTTTTCATCTACTCTAGGATGGAGTGTTGCTTTGGTTTTTATTCATACAATAATAATACATATGAATTTATGTCTTTGTTGAGTCATTGATTTGTCATCATTTTCACTTGTCTTTGTCATTCATTAAGCCATTACTTCCAACCATCCATTGTACCATTTCACTCGCCATCATTTTCACCATAATTACCCATGATGTGTCTCTATATGTCTAAGTGGTTAATTAACATCATTTTCCTTTATTTTTAGTAGATTAAGAAGAATTTTGCGTGGTTTTAACTAATGACAGTCTAACAAGTTCAAGTTGCTGCAAATTTATCAAGTTTTTGTAGCTACCTCCATGGTTGAGGTAGTATCACCACTCTAGAATGAAATTAGACACTTGGACTTGGTTTCTAGAAGCTCCAATATGGATTTGTATTGGTCAAATTCCACCCAGCTCGCACATGTGGACCTCCAGGAAAATATCAAGGGAAAATTGTAGCATTTTTTACCAATCAACTTCAAATGTGTTTTCTGAGAAAACGACAAAAAATCTCAACAAAATCATGGTTTTTGTTCAGAACAAGCCCAACTAAGTTTTCAATGAGCAGTTTTCCCAAATTCGTTATCATTTGGGAGATATTTGAGGTTCTTTGGAGCCATATTTTGCAGGTTCTGTGAGCAAATAGTGCATCCATGCGTCAATAAATGCCCAGTCAAGAAAATAAAGGTTGGAATGGACTGTGCTTCATCAAATTCATGGCAACTAAGTGTCCATTTGATTCTAATCTTTAGCCATATGAATCTCCATGAAGCTACATTGTAACCTCTATATAAAAACTCCATTTAAGCAAAGGAGGAGGGTGTAATTTTGAGGTAACTGTGACATTTCTAAAAGATCTGTTTTTCATCCCTTTTTAATGAAGAAGTACCTTGAAGACTTGATGTGCAGCTAACTGTTGGAGTAAAGCTTTGGTACCGCATGTTTGTGGAGGGCCCCCACAAACAGTGAAGGTTTTTCATTTGATTGTTTTCTGTTTATTAATTGTTGTAGTTTTATTAACTTTATTTATCATTTGATGTAGTTTCATCTAAACATTTGATATAGCTTCAATTTTATTTCAATTAAATCATTTACATGCTTGCTTTGATCACTAGATTTAGTCATTTATATGTTTTCTTAGACACAATCATTTACATGCTTTCCTTCCATCAATTGTTACAGTAATTTAAATTATGTTCACATGTTTTTCCTTCATCATTCTCAGGTAAATAGGATTGATAGATGCAGAGTAATAACCTCTATCATAGAATGCTTCATAGTTTCCTTTTAGCATAATGAGTGAATTTTCTTTCAGCATAATGAGTGAATTTCCTTTTTAGCATATGAGTGTGTTTTTCTTTAATTTTCATTCCTAGAATAGTTTCATTTTCAAGCATCGTTTTTTTCAGTATTTGATTTTCAAAATAATTTTTTTCAAGCATGGTTTTCAGTATTTGATTTTCAGAATAGTTTCACTTTCAAGCATGGTTTTAATTATTTGATTGTTAGAATAGTTTCATTTTCAAGCATGGTTTTTAGTATTTGATTTTCAAAATAGTTTCAATTTCAAGTATGGTTTTCAATATTTGGTTTTCAGAATAGTTTCATTTTCAAGCATGGTTTTTAGTATTTGATTTCATATCGGACTTTATGATCTGAATTTGGGCATATTAGTAATGTTGTGCTAATTTCCCTCATCATAATATAAAAAATGTGCTTGAGGTTTGTACTCCAAATAGCAAGTAAAAACATGAATTTGATGTGTTTTTACTTTAGTTTCAGGAAGAAAAATTAAAACATGAAACCAAAACACTGAATGGAAGTATGCCTCAAAATAATAATACACCAACCGTTGATAAAGAAGTCACCCCTCTTGTGCTACATCTCCTTGGATCAGCTTTAAAGGCATCACCCATTCTCATTATGTTCAAAATTCTTCAATGGTAAAGAGTACATAAGTGTGCTAACAAAAAGAGTGGTTAGTTTCCCATTCAAGGAAACATTCTTCTACAAAGAACTCTCACTCTAAACACATGACAACCTACAAATAGTCATGAAACAATAAACAAGTTAAGGGCTCTCAAATCGAGACTCCATACTCCAACTACCAAGAGCATAAACAAGTACATAAATCCACTTGAAGTATTTAAACAAGTCTCTTTATCCATACACATATAGAGAAAAGAATAAATACAACTACAACACTGCTATAAAGGCTACTGCAGAAAACATATGGATGTTGGAAGGCCCCTGCAAGGTCATCTCCATCTTGGAACTCCATAAATTGAATCAACACTCCGGTTGACGATGTCACCCATAGGCTTCAATTTGCAAAACTCCTATCCAGAAGTGCTCCTTTGATTCTAAAACATGTTCCAATGAGTTGAGAATGCCCAAAAATGGCTATCTAGCCTCCTTTTGCATCCCATTTGGTTGAAAATTGTCTTAATTATGACTTATGTCAGTATTTCAACAATTTTCTCCTCCAAATATGGCTTAATGCCAATCAAATTCAATATTTGAAGTTAAAACTGGCACTTCCACCGAAATCAGTGGTTCCGCCATCATTCTTGCCTATCTCGTGGTTTAGGGCTGAGTGGTCACATGTGGAGTGGTGGTTCGATGAAAAAGGATACGGTTCTGCAGCTTTGTCGGATATCGCAACCAGCGAAGTCCATTGGCATACAGACCCTTACATCAGGCACTCTGTGGGCCCATCGGGATTATTAAGTACAACATATAACATATCGCATCTTGGAACCCCATAGAAATTTGCACTTAAACCTTCGGCGTATCAACCCAACTTTCATTATGCGATAACACGGACCCACTATATTATAAATATTAATGCATAAAACATCGCATTCGACAGTCCTATCGCAATCAACACTTTCCCTTGGCAGATTTCAAAGTCCATACACTATGATAGTAGCGGACCAGATGGGGTTATGAAATACAGTGTATAACAATATCGGGTCCAAAATCCGCCCATCACAATCACAATCAGCTTTTTCGGTAGTGACACACACACATATATATCCAATCTTGCTATGCCATCAAGTCAACCCTGAACTTTGACTTGCTCTAACTTCTGCATACGAGCTCATATTTGAATCACGCTCACAACGTCGGGTTCAGAATGACGAGCTCTTCGGTATGAATCCAAGCTTATAAAAATTTTGATACTTTGAATTTTTGACAAATTTTGAGCTCCTAATCACTCTTCCCCACTGAAAAACTTTGGTCTCCAAAAGCATTAAATAATCTCTAACTTCTTTGTATTTTGTCTACACTGCAAGTGTCCTACAGATCATCCTTCCTTCTCATTCACCTTTGTTCTTCGGATCCATAAGCGATGAGCTGACATCTGCATCCCCTGCAAACCTGTAGTACAATATCTTTCAAATTACATGTTTCACTATGTGACCAAATAATTCAAGTTGATGTTTTTCTTGACTTGTCAATGTCACTATGGCCATCCATAGCGACATCCTTCCCAAGAATAATTCCAAGAATATGAGCACCTTGGAATTGATTATCTGCAAAATCCTTATCAAGGATAAGATCCTAAATGGCTTTTCCAAATGAACCCAAACAAGCTTTGCATAGTGAATACTGGTATAACTTGAGAACTACACACATTTGGAACATATGAAATGTGCTACAACTCCTCATACAACAGTTTTAAAATTATTTTTCAAACTACAAGTAGAAATGCATTTTACAAAATGGAATAAACTTGACTCCCAAATTTCTCCATTCAAATTGACAATCAACAAGCCAAACTAGCATTGTAATGCTTAAAGAAAACACTTTTACATATAAGTGATTTACTTATGAACATTCACTTTTACAAGTTACCCAACTATGGGGATATGCAACTAGTGCAAAACAAAAATTTACAAACTTCAGTTGGACAAATAGTCTGCCCATTTCTTACCCAACCAGGTAAATTAACCCTCTCTTTGAACTTTCTCTTCTTCTTAAGCTACTTCAGGGTGGTCGCATCTTGCGTCACTTTTGCTTTTGTCGATTCCTCTTCTGGTGCTTGCATGATTTGCTTGCCCTTACCAGAATGAAGTTATGGAAACAATTTCCAACACTTCTCCACCCAATGTCCACTCATATTGTAGTGAGTACAAAAGTTACTTTGACCTTCTCTCGACTCACTTGCCTTTATTCTTGGATGGCATTTTCTCCTTTCAATCTCAATTCTAGTAGACATAAACATATTCCTGATGATTTATTTCCTTTTATCACACTTATCTACACAATGGTTAGATGAAAGGAAAAAGGTGCATGGAAACATTTTCCTCAACATGTTATTCAAATCAGCATGTTGTTTTCCATTATGAACAACATTCAAATTAATAGAACGTCTATACCTTTGTTTGTTTTCCTATGGCTTACGTTGCCTTCATGAGGAAATTGCCTGAAAAGAAGAACTTGACTTTCCTTATTATTCATATTTTACATCTCTCTTTGGAGACGTTATGCACTGTAAGTCCTCCTTACGCTTAATGAACCAAGCAGGAACCATTTCTAGACGCAACTCCCAACATCTGGCCTCCTCATGTCCTTTCTTATGGCAAAAGGAACACAATATCCATGAACTGTCACTAGAAGACCTTTCTTATTTTGCAACATAGTATAAGACTTCGTATTTAGGCCTCTCCTTGGCTGCAATTGGATTTTTAATGCTTTTCTAGTTTATGCCAAGGCCTCCTCCCTTATAACCCATCTTCGTCAAGAGATTGGATTCAATGCCTTTACTATGTGTTTCAAAGGCTGCAAATTATTTTACGTCAATAATTTCACATAAGGAAGAAGCATGTAAATTCTTACCATTTGCTTCATCTTTTGATTGACACATGAAGATGTTTTCGAATTCCCTTTTGATTCGAGATGTGTCCTCTTGGACTCTTCAGATCTCTTCTTTCAGCTCCTTGGGTTTGGGTGCTAATAGAACCTCATCTTCCAAATCATGTGGAGAAAAGGTACAAACACTTCCATATACCTTCTCTGAAGGAATTTCTACACTAGCATCTTGTATAACAGTTGTAGAAAAACATGAATATTGTGGAGAATATGGTGGTTTATCACCATTCTCATTACCTTCTTCCCTTGGAGAACATTCTCCTCTTGGAGATCTAGAGCTTTCACCTTGCAATTTGGTATTCCTCTCTTCATAGAGGACTTTCACCATTTCTGTCATGTCTAAGAAATCCTTTCTAAAAGCCTTCACATCCTCTTACATTCTTGCAGGATCTCCTCCTTAGTACATGCTTTACTTGAAGATTCTACTACAATTTGAGGTAGAACTTGGTGGTAGAGATTATAACAATCTTGCTCTCCTTTCGAAAACCTCTCCTCAATAAGCTTCCAAACACATTCACTTGAAAACAATAGTCAATTCCTCCTTGCACAAAGCAAAACCATAGCTCTGATACCAACCTAATCTAAATTGGGGCAGATTAGTAATGTTGTGCTAATTTCCCTCATCATAATATAAAAAATGTGCTTGAGGTTTGTACTCCAAGTAGCAAGTAAAAACATGAATTTTATGTTTTTTTACCTAAGTTAGTCTCATGAAGAAAACTTAAAATGTGAAACCAAAAAA
The DNA here is from genome assembly GCA_000404065.3 of Pinus taeda. Taxonomy (NCBI): domain Eukaryota; kingdom Viridiplantae; phylum Streptophyta; class Pinopsida; order Pinales; family Pinaceae; genus Pinus; species Pinus taeda. Next base: position 6,716 of record APFE030105933.1, on the reverse strand, counting down.
TTGAATGGAAGAATGCATCAAAACAATAATAAACCAGCCATTGATAAAGGAGTTCACCCCTCTTGGGCTACATCTCCTTGGATTGGCTCTAAAGGCATCACCCCTTCTCATTATGCTCAAAATTCTTCAATGGTAAAGAGTACATAAGTGGGTTGACAAAAAGAGTGGCTAGTTTCCCCTTCAAGGAAACATTCTTCTGCAAAGAACTCTCACTCTAAACACATAATAACCTACAATTAGTCATGAAACAATCAGAAAGCTAAGGGCTCACAAACCAAGACCTCATACTCCAACTACCAAGAGCATAAACAAGTACAACAATCCACTTGAAGTACTTAAACAAATCTCTTTCTCCATAGACATATAGAGCAAAGATGAAATACAGCTACAACATTGTTGTAATGGTTGTTGCAGAAAACATATGGAGGCTAGAAGAACCCTGCAAGGTCATCTCCATCTTGGAACCCCTCCATAGACTAAATCAACACTCTGGTTGACCAAGGCAGCCATAGGCTTCAATTTGTAAAAATACTATCCAAAAGTGCTCCTTTGATCTTGAAGCCCATTCCAATGAGTTCAAAATGCCAAAAAATGGTTATCTAGCCTCTTTTTGCATCCCATTTGGTCGAAAATTGTCTTAGTTATGACTTATGTCAGTATTTCCATAATTTTCTCCTCCAAATCTAGTTTACTACCTGCTAAATTCAATATCAGTAGTTAAAACTGGCAGTTCTGCCAAAATCGGTGGTTCTGCCATCATTCCTACCTATCTTGTGGTTAAGGGCCGAGTGGTTACATGCAGAGTGGTGGTCTGGTAGAAAAGGCTACGGTTCTGCACCTCTGTCGGATATCAAAATCGACAAAGTCCATCGGCGTACAGACCCTTACATATGACACTCTGCGAACCTGTCAGGATTATTAAATACAACATATAACATATCACATCCGGGAACCCCATCGCAATCACAATCGGTGCTTAAACCTTCGGCGTATCAACCCAACTTGCGTTATGCCGGGATTATAAATCTCAATTCATAAAACATCGCATCCGATAGTACTATCGCAATCAGCACTTTCCCTCGGTGGATTTCAGTGGACCCACCGGGGTTATAAAATATAGTGTATAACAATATCGGGGCTGAAAGTTCCCCCATCGTAAAATCGTAATCGACGTTATTGGCGGTCACACACACACACATACATATATATCGTTGGGTATTGGGTGTGATATGAGATTGCGATATATCATATTGCAACCCTAACTGTGCCAAGGGCCGATTCTTAACATTATGCAATATATGATTGTGATCACATCGCATTGCATCGCAACCTGCTCTGCGTCGGGGGCTGATTCTTTAATGCCGACCTATCTTTTTCTCTGATATGTAATATGCGAGGGCCAATGGTGGTTTGCAACTTGGCGCCTCCTCATTCGTTGAAGGGCTTTGCCATGTCATTGAATCCTTCCATGTCGTCAAGTCAACCTTGAACTTTGACTTGCTATAACTTCTGCATACGAGCTCGGATTTGAGTCGCGTTTGCACCATTGGATTCAAAATGGCGAGCTCTTTGATATGAAGATAAGCATATCAAAATTCTGACACTTTGAATTTTTGACAAATTTTGAGCTCCTGATCACTTTATGCAATAATTGATAGAACCATAGTTCAACAATTCTATTCTTAGAGATCAATGTTAGTTTATAAGAGTTTTTGCTTCAATGTAGTTTGACAAGAATAAGAAACATCCTGATTTCAATAGAAGAGAGAACCCTAGATTTAAACTTACTAATTTCATTTGGAACATAAAAATAAAAACATCCTTAGAAGTAATCTCTACAAACACAATCATCACATTGATAAACTGATTTAATAAAAAGAGGATCCTAGCATATATAGTGCACTTGCACTTCACAAGTTTACCAACTCTAGTCGATACTTTATGTAAGAAATTTAAAACATTTAAATTATCAAATAGTCTTCAATGTTCAAAAAATTTAACTATGCATTATAAAAATTTTGAGGTATAAAATGGGCCTCCTAAGGAATATTATAAAATAATAGTGGAAATAATAAAATAAGATTAGATTATCTCATCAAGTTTTGGAAAGAAAAAAGAAAAACCTACATTTTCAACTCATATTTTCAACTTATCTATCTATAATTTTACTCAAATTTCGAGTGGGGGCACTCGTTGGACACAAAATCAAATTTTGCATCCAATGAGAGCTTCTGCATGTAATTTGAGTAAAATCACAGGGAGATGAGTTAAGAAAAAAGAGTTTTATTTTTATTTTTTATCTTTTTACCATTTTACTCCAAAAATGGTGAATCATCCCCCATCGTCGACATCATCAGATTGAATCCTATTGGTTCTTATAAAGTTTAGTTTTGTTGTATATTTTTATTTTGAGGCCCATTTTCGACCTTAAAATTTCCCTCATTTTCTATCCATAGTTCAAATTCATTTTGACCTAAACACATGGAGAATCACCATACTCAAACAGATAATCATGAACTCGTTATCTTAGAGCTTGCAATCCATTCCCAAGAGCATGGAATTCCTTTGTATACAATGGAAGGTGATGACACCTATCTATGTTTTCACCCACTGTGGATATGATTTTGGTTGCAAATCTCATATGCCATAATTTTGAAGACTTGGGTGCTTGTTGCAATTGATGGGTATTAACTCTACACTCAAATGAAAATTAGAGTATTGATTGATCTTGTAAAGTTAGAGTTTTCATTGCTTAGGCCATATTTCCCCCTCATATGGTATGAGGATATTATGATCACATATGGGAAACATGTGCTAGTATTTCTCTTCCAATGGCATGATTTTTCTAGTTCACATTTGATGTCAACACTCCTACTTGGCCATTTAAAGCATAGATTGATGACATCATTCAAAAAAAAATTCTACATGATGACTTCATTTCACATAGTGGAATTGACAAATAGACTCCACAAGGGTACATAAGCTTGTCAATAGAGACCTTGGACACACTCACATTAATAGTTGCACATATATAAGGTGCACATGAAGATAACACATCTTGGTTTTAGTTGTTTCCTTTAATGCATACTATGGTTGCTTGGTGGATTGGTTTTCAACCACCCCATCCCACATTTATCCACTTTTACTAGCTCTCTAAGGTAAAGATGAGCAGAGTGTTACTATGACATGACCCAACCTCCAATTTCCAGTTATGGAAATGGGCTCCACTAACCCAAAACATACCTCCATCCCTTAGGGACCCCAGATCACCTAGGTGTCTCACAACAACTACTAGTGATCAATCCCTAATATGGAACTCTCTTTTCCTTAGACTTTATGGCCCAACCATAGGCATGCCAAACTGTGCATGTAGTTGGAAGGCTCCAGCCACATGCATAGGCCTTCCTCCACACAGTTGCAACCAAAATTTTGTAGTTCAAAGGGTGCACTTGCGAGGTTAATGCCACGTTTTCAGGGCTAGCCTACAAACCACTTCCCATAACAACCCATAAATTTCAAGAATCAAGTCTAGGATGATAATAAATCTATACAAACAATTATAAGGCTAGATCTTGCCCAAAACATGCTAAACACATGATAAAAATTTCATCAAGAATATGGTAAACATTGTAGCTACAGGTCATGAATGAATATATAATCATGATTTTGTTAACTTCATCAGAGAATCATCAAGAAGTCTTAGTGCCCTCTTAATCTATATGAAACAACACTTGTTATCCCATGCATTCATTAACCATCCAATAACTTATCAAATCGTGAACAAGATCCACAGCAATAACACATCATTTAACCATGCCTGTAACCATCATATAACCAGAATAGAATCCATGAAAAGATAGCCATAAGGTCATCATAATAACTAGTAGTGGTGCTCATTTATTACAATAGTAAATTACTCATATTAACATATGAAAATCCAACCAAGTCAGGGACTTGCACACCACTTGATCATAGATTGGGTTGAACCAAATCTCTCTTTCATCCAATCACCTTTGTGCCATATTCCAAGCATGAATGTGGAATCATATGGGTCAAACCAAAATAGAACCAACTAGGGCTTATAGAAGCCAAATTACCTCAACCCTCAACCATAGTTATTTCACCTAAACTAGTATAAAAATCACTAATACCAAAAAATCTTGGATGCCTCTGACTTCCTTCACGAACTCTAGAGGAATTTTCCTATCTCCACCCATTTGTCAATAGTTCCAGGAGAAATCCCATCTACACCCTTGACCCTTGGGAATTTTCCTGAGACCACCTCAACCAGGATCCAAGTCTACGAGCCATCCAAATCTTAATAAAAATAGAGAACCCAGTACATCATGGCTATCTAGGAAATGGAAAGGCAAGGTTGAAACCATTGTCAATCCAGGAAAATCTCATGCCAATGACAACAATACAACCAAACCTCAGCAATGAAATCATATATGTAACCTATCAACTACAATGTTTTTATGTTGTAGTTTATCTTCCAACTTTTCCTTGTGCTCCCTTGCTTTCCTCTACTTGTCATTTTCTTGCTTCCTTTCTCTTATCTAAGCGCTCCCTCTCTCTTCTTTTATATCCCTATTTCTGAAAATAATAAAAAAATTGTCAATTGTTTTTATGATGCCTTTTTATCATTGATGTCTCATGTCTATTACTTTCCTTTTTCCTTTTCTTTCCTTTTCCTTCATTTTCTCTCTAATTTCCCTTGCATGCATATTTGTGTCTCTTGACCTTAATTTTCTCCTATTTTCCCTTATTTCCTTAATTAAATGTCATGTATTACCTCTTTTCCTTTTCCAATTTCCATAGCCATTAATAAACCATAAGTGATGCCCATTATAATGTTTTCCCACCATTCAGCTTGGAATACATGTCCCATGACCTTGGTCTTATTTTATTTACTTGGAAAATCAACCAAGGGTTGTTACATGGTTCTTGTTTCATTGTAATGTTAGTGTTTCTTAAATGGTTGTGACCATGATCAATGTTAGGTATAATCTAATAACTCGTTATAATACTCAAAAGTTTAAATTTTTCCTCGTTATACCAAAGGGGACATAATTCTCCTTTAGATAAGTGTTGTCATCTACCACATCATGTTGTGATACTAAATACCTAGGTAGGCATGGCATGTTTGTGTCCCCTAATGATATTATACACCCTTTCGTCCTCCCATTCACATCCATATGAATTCATAATATTACCACTCATTGTTGATTTTATGTCATATATCAAGGTCTACCTTTATTATTCCCATGTAGGAAAGCCTCATCTTGAGAACCATAAGGTTGATGGTGAAATTGTTACAATGAAAATCCAAATAATAAATCTTAACCTATATCACCTCGCTATAAGACCAATGTCTCATATCCCATGCTTAGTGATGCATATCTAAAGAAAAGGATTATATACAAAACAAAAAAGAAAGAAAAGGGGTAGAAAGACACAATGTGAAGGAATGGTAACTCAATGTTAAGACACTTTCTCTCTTTGAGGGCACTCATGTGGATAAATATCATTAAGGACCTAGTGTGTGGCTAGGAGAGTCAATTCACATAGCTTCCATCCCTTAACATCACATTTCATTATATCACGTATTCCTAACTTAGTATCTTAGGAAACACCTCTTTGTATTAGGGTTTGTCACATATAATAAAGGTTAAGGTTATCTTTATAATGGAAAAATTCAGGCAAATTGTAAAAATTAGATCATTTATGTTGTAGTTAGAGTATGTCACTTGATGTGCATATACAAAGGCTTGACTCGTGCTTGACTCATCACTATAGATAGGTGTCTTGCATTGGGATCCATGTACTTACAACAGGAGTTACATCTATACCCTAGGATATATATACTTGCTTTGAGATTTTTTCACTTGTATTAGGATCCATGACACTGCAATGGTATATTCATGTATCCACCTTGGGATCTGTGGCATAGCTTGGTATCCACATATATGCATTGGGATATGTGTGCCTACCTTGGGATTTTTTACATTTTGTATTTGATACTCTGATAGAGATTCCACATCAAGATTCAACCTATTGGGTGTGTGTTATATTCTTTAATGACTAGTCGCATGTGCGGGGGGGGTCACAGGGGGGGAAATAACCCCTCTTGTTCATTGCACCAAGCACAACTTCCCCTGCACAGGGTCCGAGGCAGCGCCCCGAGAAAATTGATTTGGACCCTATATTAGGTAAGCAGGCCTACCTACGGTATTGTGCATGGGTTTTGCACATGGTTTTGGGTATGATGGTTTTCTTCCCATGGTATTTTCTAGATCCGGTAAAAGGAACTAAGTGGTAGTTCTCGGATAGATCTTTCTAACGAGCTATCATACGCATCAAACGGAGATCGTATGCCAAAGTTACGACCCCGGGAAATTGATGTACCAATTTACCCAAAACGGTGCCCACAATTTGGCGTTTCATCTTCTAAGGGTCGGTTTTGGAATGTGAAGGGTTTTCCATTGTTTCTCAATAATAAATAGGCCTTCGAGCCTCATTGTAACACAAGTTCGGAACAGTTCAGAGACATGTAGCCGCACATTTCTTCTCAGAGATAAGCTACCATCGTCCTAGCTGGTTTATTTCCAATTCTGGTTGTAAGCATATTTCGGTATTTTCCATTAATGAAATGAAGTGTTATTTCCGCTGCATCTCTTTATTAATGGTTATCGCATCTCTGTATTTATGGTTAT
>APFE030105932.1:834-19598 GCA_000404065.3 Pinus taeda | reverse complement strand
ATCACATAACCAACCCATGGATTTGGCTTCTTGTGAGGTGTGGTTAGTAATCCCAGCTTCTTTACAATTGCTTCAGAAATTAAGTTTACTTGTGAGCCACTACCAAACAAAGTATCAATCTTTTAATGCTTGGAAATAACTCTAATATGAAAAAGCTCATGTGTTTTCCTCTCATTTTCTTCATTATCAGTAGATTGTGAAGAATTACTAGTAGATGCTTAATTTCTTTTACCTTTTATACCTGTGGCTATGATTGTTGTTTCATCCCCTGAGTCTGACCCCAAATATTTTTGAATAGTTGCAACAATCTTCTTATTTTTTCCATCGTACTTCTTGGGTCTCAACTCCGGATGCAGAATCCAGCAGTGTTCATCATCATGCCCATACTTCTTGCAATGAGTGCATGAAGGTTTGGTCTTTTGTACAACATTTGTCTTCCTCTCTTTCTATTTTTGTTTTCTCTTTTCCTTGTTCTTGCTTGCAGTGGGTTTTGATGATCCCCCAACTTCTGGGTTCACATTCTTGCCTCTAGCCTCTAGATTTGTAGCCTGAACAGATACCTAATCTATGCTAGTGGGATTAAACATGAGAATGGTGTGCTTTAAATAGCTGTGTAGACCACCTATATACTTCAACAGAGTTTCAGGTGAGTCTAAAGAAATTCCTAGAATCAAAGCTCTTTTTCTAAATTCTTGGGTGTAGCCTTGTACACTTTTCCCTTTTAATTGGCGAAGAGTTTTCCAACTCATCATGGCTTGTTGTATATAAGCTAGTGGATAGAACTGTTTTTTAATTGCAGAAACAAATTCACTCCAGACAGAAAGGATTTTACCATGCTTCTTCATGTCAACTTGTGTTCTGCCTTCCCACCATACCAAGGCAGTGCCTCCAAGGCATAAGCTGGCCAACTGAATCTTACTTTTGTCTGAATCAATGCTTTTCACCCTACAATATACATCAATCTATCTAATCCAATTATCCAGCTTCTCTGCATTCAACTCTCAATCATATATCGACAAATCAAATTTAACATCTAATTTAGTTTATTTTCAGGGCTATTAGGAGGTGTGGGAAGCTTTTCTTCTTTCCCTTTGCCTTTAGAATGGTCATTGAGGAGAGATTCTTTTGCTCCTTTATCTTGTTTGGAGTTTGATGAATCTTCATCTCTACCTTTTTAAATCATCTATACATTTCTTCTACCATGGCTCTCATGGTCATGAAACTATCCATGAACTGGAAGTCTGATTCCAAGGGACTTTCTTCTGCCATTTTCCTATTAGGATAGACTCTTCCAATTTCTGGGTTAGCTTCAACCAATTCTCCTTCTCCTAATTTTAGCTTTGTCCTAGTTAGCATTCAACAACAAAATCCAGCACAAGCTTGTCTAACCTTAGCAACCTAGAGCTCTGATACAACTTGATTTGTAATTGATCTAAGACAAACAATTAAGGTATTACAGACTCGTGCATGGATGTGCCTATGTTATTTTATGCAACGGATCGATAAGACTGCGAAAAACACAGGCACAGAAGAAGTTAAGGAAAACATAACAGGCAAACATATAAACACAAGAAGTTTAATAAGGAGTTTACCTAATACTCCTAGGCTACGTCTCCTAGTCCAGCCTTCAGTGGTGGCCTCTCTATTATGTTTTCAAAGCAGAGTCTTTACAATAGTGAGCTCAATTCGAGTCTCACACACAGATATAAATTAGCAAGACTGTACTTGGATCGCCCAAGTCTCTGGAGTACACAGACTCTCCTTATTGACTCTTGACCTCTATTGGTTAGAGTAGTATGAGCCCAATCTGAGACTCATACATGACAGGCATTACAGAGGAGTACGCTTGAACCTCTCAAGCCTTCTCTGGAGTGCACAGTCTCTCTGACTCTCTCTAGTTCTGTCTGGCTCAATGTTGCTTTTGCTTCTGCAAGTCAACTCGGCTTCTTCTCTCTGCTCTCTGCTCTTAGCTTTCTTAACTTGCTTGCTTATTTCTTTGTCAGTTCGTGGCTTTAAAGCCAATCTGCTTTTTGACTGTTCATTTTCGCTTCATGGCTTTCTCGTTCCCCTGCCTCTGTCTTGCGTAATCATCACTGTATAACGCCTCACAGGGAGGTGGCCACCTATTTCATAACGGATTAGTGTCAGTTCTCTTGGACATGGTCGTTTATTCCGTTAACTGCAAGAATGCCCGCGAAACACGACCTTCTGCCAACGTATCGTCCACGTCGGACTTCAAATCCTATACAACTCTGCCTGTTTACCTCGTCAAATCTGGTCATCCATCGGAACGCGTCTCCGCCGTTGATCTGGAGCCTCCAAATCCTATGGTCATCGTCCATATCGGGCGGATAAGTAACATGATTTTTAACCGTCCGATGTGAGAGATTTTCTCTCTCTTCCACCGGACGCGTGGGAACCATTGTGTGGCATCGGGCGGGACTCAGTTGAAACCGCTTACTGCTCGAAGCCCTTTCGATATCCTACCAGTTTTTGTAGGACCCCACTTTTGACGGAATCAGAACGATATTCGTTACATTTTATGATTTTTCAGGTCCAGGTGCTTGCGACCTTTCCTTCTTTCAGGGGTTTTCCCTGCGATATGCGATTAGCGACTCGATTAACGACTTGTCGCTAATCGCATATCAGAAACTACCCCTGTTTCTTGAATTAACCCCTGATTTTGCTAATTTGTGCCAGTGTGTGTTACCATGGGCCGACGATCTACGCACTTGACTGACGGTCTTGGTTGCTCCGCGCTGATAACCAATTTCAAATGTTACGAGGATACCACCAATAAGCTTGATCGTTATAAGACTTTGAAACTTTGGCATGATTTTTAAAGAGTTCATGAAAACTTAGAGAGTGTTCTAGGATCCAATTTGGATCATCCGTCTTTACCTGAAGTCTATGACAACCTACTTTGAACTGGCCTAGAGGAATGCAAAGAGCATGCACCTAGTGGTGAAACGTATATTGGGGTTGAACAATGAGTCTGTCTCTCAACTCTAAGAAGTTCTCAGTGTAGAAGGCCATCTTTGGGCGCAACCCTCTTGGAGGATTGACCCAGGTGACCTGGATGAACTGCTTGTAGTTGTCCTCCCTAATGATCTTGTTTAGGTCATGTCTAGTAGGTAAAAGGTGACCAGGAGCATCTAAGGAATATCAAAAAGGAGGTAGACAGTCCAAATGAATTCCCAATCACTTTAAGAGATCTTAAAATCCTATAAACCAACATCTGGCCTGGCCTAAGGGAGTAGAACGAGCAATAGTGTCAAAAAAGCAATATGCCAAGTAAGGATATCGGTACCTACTCTTTATCGAGTCTTCAAAGCCCTGGACACGATGCAAAAATGAAACCAATCTGAAGATTGTCTCAAGCAGAAAGGGTTGAGCTCCAAACTTTGCAAGGATGATGTGTTGTGGTACTGTCAGTTTGCATCTAATGATGCGACAGAGAAAAATAATATGGACTCTCTTAGCTGAAGCCCAATCTAACTCAAGTAAAGGCGGTCCCCAAATCTCTGAGTCATATAGAACAGTTGGACGGATCAAGGTGTCCATGAAGCTCATCTTGGATGAGATGTCTTGGAAGAGAAGGGTTAAGGATCCATATCCTTTGTTGATTTGAGGTTGAAGCGTTGGTCGCAAACTGAAGCGAGGACCTGAGAATTGCACCCCCAAGTAAGTATACATGTTGGTGATCTCAATCTCCTCCCATTTAAATAAGAAGTGAATATCTAAGGTTTTCTTCACTCAATTGAAGATCATAACCTTGGTTTTACCCAGGTTGGCCGTTAACTGTCGATGATCACAAAACAGAGCTAAGACATCCAGCTACCTTTGTAACCCTTATGGGGATGAGGAGAGGAGGACCACATCATTAGCAAAGAGTAGAATAGATATCAAAACCTGGTGAAGAAGGAAACCATTAGTGTTCTAGATATGCTCGTGTAGAAATGCCTCCAACTCATCAATATAGATCCCAAACAGGGTAGGGGACAATGTACAACCTTGTTTAACCCCAATAGTGCTTCAGATGAAATCAGACATCCCATGAGCTGCGTGAAGACGACCAATAATGGACTCATATAGGCACATAATAGCAATCAATAGGGTTGCATACACTATGGAAATCTGCATTCTAAAATGGAATAGGTGTTAAATATGAAGTCATTACTTTTTATAAAAATGTGTTTACATCTCTGTCCCACTTTGTAATAGTTGAGTTAGCTCTTATTATTTTATTATTTAAGTATGTTTGAAATTAAGTTATTGCGCCATTATTATAATAATAATATATAAAATAAAAAAATAGTGATGCATTTACACTAGTTTTATTTCTCTAATTTAATTTAAAAAAACTATTAATACAAACAACAAAAGAAAAACTATAACATCAATATATAAAATCATCAATACAGGAATAAGATAACATTAACTCATGTTGCAAATTTGTTCATAGAGAAGAAAAAAAAAAAAAAAAAATATATATACTATATATAATATTAATATAATTATATAATATATATATATATAATATATATATATATATATATATATATTATATTTAATATATATATATATATATTATATATATATATATATATATATATATAATATATATATTATATATAATATATATAATATATATTATATATATATATTATAGTAATCCACATATTAAATGTCAGAAAAGGAAGTAGTTCTTAAAAAACAAACATGAAAAATTAGATATGTGAATATGTTGGCCCAAAGTTTTTATTTCGTGCATGGTCATATCTTTGATGTTGGTTGCATGGATGTTAAAACTATAACATCCTCTTATTTTCAACAATAATTACATTTTGGATTTCAGGCATCTGTGGTTCATTTCTTTTAAGTTGAATCTCGGAGTACCCACAGTAATGATACTTGTCAATGTTTCAAATCCCAACAGGGATCCATCATCAGGACAATTACTGAATGATGATAGAATAAGATCTTAGTGAGAGGCAACTCTTCTTGTTATATTTATTCTGAAATTTTCGAGTAAAATGGTCTCATTCCATGTACCCCTCCGTACAGGGATATATAGTTGGATTTCAAGCATCTGTGGTTCATTTCTTTTAAGTTGAATCTTGGAGTACCCACAGTAATGATCATACTCGTCAACGTTTCAAATCCCAACAAGGATCCTTCATGAGGACAATTACTGAATGATGATAGAAGAAGAGCTTAGTGAGAGGCAACTCTTCTTGCTATATTTATTCTGAAATTTTCGAGTAAAATGGTCTCATTCCATGTATCCCCTCCGTACAGGGATATAATTTTGGATTTCAGGCATCTGTGGTTCATTTCTTTTAAGTTGAATCTCGGAGTACCCACAGTAATGATCATATTTGTCAACGTTTCAAATCCCAACAGGGATCCATCATCAGGACAATTACTGAATGATGATGGAAGAAGAGCTCTCTCACTAAGCTCTTCTTCTATCATCATTCAGTAATTGTGTAGAATTTCCCACTGTAGATCAACAAATTATGCAATATACTAAAGAAAAATACTAGATATACTTCTATAACAAACTTGCGGAAGCTTAATTGATTATGAGCAAGATCAAATAGAACACATATAACAGAGAATGAGAAAGTAATCACACATGAACACAGAAGAATACTCTGGGGAAAGCCTCAGCTAAAAACCCCGATCTCTGTAATATGATACAAGTGGAAATATGTTCGGATTACACAAAGCTTTAGCTCAAAATCTATCTAGCTCTCAGTACAATCCTACAATACATCTCACAGACTGAATAGACACAACATATGCTTTCCCTTAGGCCTCCAAGCCTCTTATTTCCTTGCGTAGTTTCTCTTGGGGTCCAATGCTGCCACCTGTGTGAATTGGTCTCATCAAACTCAAAAGTAACTGTGCAATCTCCAAGGAATGAATTCCTTCTGCATGCAAGAGATATCCTCCATGGAATATTCTTGCCACTGATAGTACATTGTCCCATCACTTGATATCAACTGGGTCTCTCACTGAACTGACATGCATGAGTTATTTATGAGTGAATATTCAGTTATCTGAAGTGCAACAGTTACATGCATGCATGCATTAACTAACTGAACTCACAATCAGTTCCAGAAACTATTGGAACTAATCTAACTGGACTTAACACAGATAACTGAGCTAACTAATTACAACTCAAAGTACAACTCATCCTGATCTCCTTAATCAAGGGATAACTTTCTCAATCAATGGAGAAACTGTTGCATGTCTTCACATAAACTTCATGGCTGATTTCCTACAACTAATTAACTCAAGATGAATTAACTAAATATTTTAGAAACATCTGCTAAGATCAAATTCGAATTTTAATTCTCAATTTTAGTTCAGAGACTAACTAAAATTGGAATGTATCCCGAAATACTATTTATAGCAGTGTATTTTTAGCACTTCTATTTTTAGCATTTCTTGTTGCTATTTTCAACAAATTGTCCTGATGATGGATCCTTGTTGGGATTTGAAACGTTGACAAGTATGATCATTACTGTGGGTACTCCAAGATTCAACTTAAAAGAAAGGAACCACAGATGCCTAAAAGCCAAAATTATCTCCCTGTACGGAGGGGATACAGGGAATGAGACCATTTTACTCGAAAATTTCAGAATAAAGATAGCAAGAAGAGCCGCCTCTCACTAAGCTCTTCTTTTATCATCATTCAGTAATTGTCCTGATGATGGATCCCTATTGGGATTTGAAACATTAACAAATAATTACATTCTTGTTACTAACACAATATATATAAAGAAAACCAACTTAATGTGCTTATATGATGTAAGGCATCTATATATGGCTACCTGATAGACTAATTTTTGCTACAATTTTAATTTTTTATAGGTTACGAATAGATGTACATAGTCACAAAATGGATAAGATGTATATTTCAGATATATGGTTACATGACATACAATGCTATGTTGATCATAGATTTAAATGTATTAGCTATCAAGAGGAATGGATAAGAACATGGCATATATTGTATCTATAAACATCATTTTACTAATAGAAAATCTGTTGGTTTTTTTCTCATTGAAAAACAAAAAAAACAAGAACTTACAACTGGCAACTTTCCTTTTGTAAATTAATGCTTTGTAATGTCAAAAAATCAGGGTTACATAGTTTTGCCAAAATGCGCCTTGAGGATTTTAATTTTCCTCATGATGTATCCCTGTTGGGATTTGAAACGTTGACAAGTATGATCATTACTGTGGGTAATCCAAGATTCAACTTAAAAGAAATGAAACACAGATGCCTGAAATCCAAAATTATATCCCTGTACGGAGGGGATACATGGAATGAGACCATTTTACTCGAAAAATTCAGAATAAAGATAGCAAGAAGCGCTGCCTCTCACTTAGCTCTTCTTTTATCATCATTCAGTAATTGTCCTAATGATGGATCCCTGTTGGGATTTGAAACGTTGACAAATAATCACATTCTTGTTACTAACACAATATATATAAAGAAAACCAACTTAATGTGCTTATATGATGTAAGGCATCTATATATGGCTACCTAATAGACTAATTTTTGCTACAATTTTAAACTTTTATAGGTTACGATTAGATGTACATAGTCAAAAAATGGATAAGATGTATAACTCAGATATATGGTTACAGGACATAAAATGCTATGTTGATCATAGATTTAAATTGTATTAGCTATCAAGAGGAATGGATATGAACATGGGATATATTGTATCTATAAACATCATTTTACTAATAGAAAATTTGTTGGTTTTTTTCTTATTGAAAAAAAAAACAACAACAACAACTTACAACTTGCATATTTCTTTTTGTAAATTAATGCTTTGTAATGTAAAAAAATCAAGATTACATAGTTTTGCCAAAATGCGCCCTGAGGATTTTAATCCTCCTCAAACCATTACCATTAGTTGGCTTACATATTTTGATACAGCCCTGGATACAAAATTCACAAGACTAAACACCACACCATGGCCACAAAATTCATAAGACTGAACACTACACCATGACCAACACATAGAGTAATAAAAACTAAGTACATCATAAAGCCGAAAGCCCTTTTGACTAGGAAAAACCAAGACAAAAAGAACGTAAAACTACAAATCCAACCACTAGGAACTTTAACCATTATCTGAAGAAGATATTGTTGTTGGTACCCTCGTGCTCAAATTTGGAGGATCTAGCGAATTCCCACTATCAAATTCACATGCAACGTGGCCCTCCACATGGGCAAGGCAATAATCAATCTTGTCCAAGCATACACATTGATTCATGAGAATTCTTTTTTTGTCCTCCAAGACCACTCCACTTGCTTGTCTTTCAGGAACAAACCCAACAATGTCTTCATTTGCTAGTGTAGGACCACTGAGTTCTAATATTGCTTCATCCTACCCCTTGTGTGCCCAATATTAAGAAGCCAAGTTGACATATCCTTTAAGATTTCTAAATCTAAGTGGGATTGTCTCTCCACACCAGCTTGAGTCTAAATATTGTGAATTTCCTTCCTTGTTTCTAGCAGAATTGCATTTAAGTAAGTGGCAGCCGAGTCATGAGAGAAAAGCCTCACTCCTCTCTACCCTCTTGGACCATTACCCCCTCTCCCTACCTACAATGAATTCGTTGATGTGATGACATGATAGAGACCAAGAGGGTGCACCTGGAGTACCTAATATTTACACCTCTGCCTGCGAAAAACAAGAGAAAAGACCAGACACATACATCCCGGAACCAAAACTCCAACCCACTATATCATCCCCAATGCCCATGACACAAACCTTAGACTCAATAGAAGCACCAATGTGTTGGACAAAGGTTGCAGTTGCCTCTACAGAGGGTCCATTCTCCAACACCATTAAACAAATACTCATATTCACACAAAACATAAGACCCTTGACACAGAAGACTCTCAAACACCCAAGAAAACCAACCCATAGGAGCCCTTCAACCCACAATGAACAATTCACGTGACAACATACACCATTATTTACATAAATTATATACCATTCCCTAGACATTGCCAATTGACAGAAACCCAAGAACAAAGGACACGAAATGGTTGCCAAGCCAACCAAAAGGCTCTCATGCCTTCAAAAAATTCCATGTATACCCATAACTTAACAATGCAAATTTAGTTTTTGAATAAGAAAACTTCATAAAACAACATCTCCAATGTATTCAATCAAAGATACAAACTTATCATAAAGTTTATAGTATTCTAACGCTGAAATAAGTCTTTTATGATGGATATATTTAAGAAGGTAAAGTAGTTTTATCATCCAAACATTTGTGTGAAAGATACTTTAAAATACTAAAAAAGTAATTAACCTCATTTTTGTGTTTAAAACACATTGGGAACCAACAAGGTGCGATTTCCATAATTTTAAGTCAAAGATAGGCTCACATATTTGTAATTTGGGATTTTGTTCCACATTAATCCTCCATTTCTTCCTCTTGAAACCAACAATTTCCTTCTCACATATAACCAACATTCATTCATTAAAGAACATAAATCAACAAAAGATTCCAAGGCTCCCAAAAACCATAGAGAGTCGATGACATCAATCACGACAATATTTATGATGACTTCTTGATGAGAAAAGAAAGCCTATACTTTCCTCATATGACTATTATTGTTTTGGATGTCACACATTTGCGCAAAAGAGAAAAGACAATCCAATTAAAAACATTTGATTTTACCTCACAAAGGAATACCAAAAGTGTTGACTTTGTATATATCCTATTAAACAAGCCTAAAATCAAAATTACTTTGCAAATCATAAGAAAATGTTAGTGAAAGCATGTTCATTGTTAGCTTCAATATGTTCCTCCATAGATGACTTTATCTCTTGAGCCAAGCATTCCATTTCCACATTTCCAAGGGCTTGTTGAAGAAACTCTTCTTCATTTCCATCACCTGGAGATGACCCAATCGACATCCTTTCAAAGAAGTTGTTGATCGCAAACTCCTTACCAAATTAATAACCAAATGATACATCTTGTTGCATTGTGCCTCCAAATTTTTTGTCTATCTTTTCTACTATATCATTATTTCAAGAATTTATGCATACCATTATTTTAATTTCTTGTCAACATGGCATTCTACTTGAAACATGAAAGATAGAAGTCTAATTGCAAACCAAAAGGCTCTCATGCCTTCAAAAAATATCCAAGGATACCCATACCTTAACAATGTAAATTTAATTTCTAAAGAAGAAAACTTCATAAAACAACAACTCTAATGTATTCAATAGATGCAAATTTATCGTAAAGTTTATAGTATTCTAATGTTGAAATAAGTTTTTTTATGATGGATATATTACGAAGGTAAAGTAGTGTTATCATACTAACAATTGGGTGAAAGATACTTTAAAATCCCAAAATAGTAATTAACCTCATTTTTGTATTTAAAACACCTTTGGAACCAACAAGGTGTGATTTCCATCATTTTACATCAAAGATACTCTCACATATTCGTAATTTGGGATTTTGTTGCACATTAATCTTCCATTTCTTCCTCTTGAAACTAACAATTACCTTCTCACATACAACCAACATTCATTCATTAAACAACATAAATCAACAAAAGATTTAATGGCTTCCAAAGAATGGCATCAACATGACAACATTTGTGATGCTTTCTTGATGAGAAAATAAAGCCTATACTTTCTTCATGTGACTAAAAATTATTTTGGATGTCCCACATATTGCCACTACAAATTACATCTTCAAAGTGATATAAGAAATATCAAGTGATAACTTCAACCATAATTCAAGGGCGAAACATTTATTCATTCTCATGGTAAGTTATGTTTACTTATCAAAAGAAACACGCAATAACCCATACCACCTTCATATGACTAAGATATTATTGAAGGTGTCACTCACTTGCACAAAACTGAATAGACAATCTTATTGTCACCGCAAATTACATATTCGAAGTGACATAAGAAACATAAAGTGATGACTCCAACCATGCTTCAAGGAAGAAGCATTCTTTGCTTCCAATGGCAAGTAATACTTTTATTTTGCATCGTTGAAGATCATATTTAGCTTTCTAACTATTAAGTAATGTGATAGGGAAATGAAACATTTGAAAGAAATAAGCCATATGCATTACAAATAAATGTTATCAAAATTGGACCAGTCATCAAACCTGTAAGCCCCTTGGACTGGGAATCGATTGGAACTGGACTGGAGCCAGTAAAAAAAACTGAACCGAAAAACCATTTAACCAAAAAGACATTTAATATTCAAATGTAAACAAACATACATTTATACACAAATAAGCAAATGTTCTCATTTATATAGCATGTAAGGGTGCAAATAACCAAAATAAAACTGAGTGCAATCCATCTCTGAACCGAAAATAAATCAACAATAAGGCCCTAGATGGCCTCTGGCATCCAAAAGAAAAATCATGCTACAACCAATACATACATATCATCAAAATCTTGCCTATATTGGAATCTTTGTCATCAATATCATCCTCTAAGCATTAAAATAAGATAGAAGATGCTTAGAATGTCAATTCAAGATTTTGTTTGAGTGATGGGTACATTTTTAGTAGGATCATGATAGAGGAGTTGAACAATCAATGCCACTAACATCAAGATACATAGAAGGATTGGTGCTCTTGATTATATGCTAGTTCCATGCCCTCGTACATGACAAAATCCAATCAAAACATTACAATCCCCAAACTCCGAAATCATGAAAAATTGTTTAGTCTACTGGATTTTGACTGGGATATAAAATTCTACTTTCTCCACTCAATGAGTTTGGAACTACTCTCAAACACCCTGAGTCATTTCATGGTAATGTTAAAAATTTAAGTTAAATGATGAATCTTTCATTTTCATCCTTTTACTTTAAGAATTTAACATTACACATAGCAATAGCAAGGCCATAGGCTTGAATATTAGGAATTTGGTCAAAAACTAGGCTTCTCCGAGAATAAATCATTACTTTAAAAAAATGATTGTTTTCAAAGGGTCCTTGATAGCATTGTACAAGACAGATCCGTACACGAATCAATTAATTGTTTTTAAAGGGTCCTTGATAGCATTGTACAAGACCGATCCTTACAAGAATCGGTTGATTGTTTTCAAAGGTTCCTTGATAGCATTGTACAAGACCGGTCCGTACAAGAATCGGTTGATTGTTTTCAAAGGGTCCTTGATAGCAGAGTTGGAATTTGACGGGCATTTTGCCCATCAAAGCCATTTTAGTCGTTAAATACGTTGAAAAGTTTTAATTGACCGTCTGGCATAACATGGTTTGAAGAGTGAAGAACGTGTTTTTGACGGCATATAATATTTTGAAAATGGACATTTCGCTCCTAGAAACTTCACGATATTAGAATAGAATATAAGTCTCTACCCTGAATAAGAAATTGAAATACGTCCTGTACTTTGAGTGGGCGACGTGTTTGATCATCAATTGGTTTACATTTTAGAAACCTTAAATAGCACTCCGATCATACTTATAATTAAAGAATTGAACTTTTCAGTAATGATTATTTTTAAATGTTATTTTTAATAGTTGTTTTTAAATGCTATTTTTTATATTTATTTTATATAAATATATTAGTTTTGGTTTGAATTTATGAATATATATAGTAATAATTTATTTTTTTATATGTGGTGGTTACTAATTTATTTTAGAAAGTGTTTATATGTATATGTATATGTATATGTATATGAGAGTTAAATTAGATATTGATTATTATTGAGTTTTTTTGTTTATTTTTTAATAAAATATTATCATCATTATTATTTTGTGTGTTTGATATAGAAAATTAAATTTAGAAAAATGTTTATTTTTATATGTGTATTTTTTAAATGACGATTACTATTAACTATTTTAATTTTTAGTTTTTTTAGAATTAAGTAATTTATTTTTTAATGAAATTGTAGTTTTGTGTTGTTTAAATCACCTTTTTCAATGTATAAATCAATTTAGTAGGTTTAAAAATTCCTCAAATATTAAACTATTAGAATTTAATAAACACAATTTTTGTTTCTTTATGATTTAGTTAAAAACATATTTGAAATATATTTAGTGAATTGTTCTCCATAATATTTTAATATTTTTGTCTATTTTTTTCTTTTTTAACATATTATGGAAAATGAGTATGTTTTCTTTATGATGTTTTAGTTAAACAATAGCCAATTGTTCACCATAATATTTTAATATTTTCTATCTAGTTTTTTTAACATATTGGGAAAAAAATTATAATTCAATTGTTTAACTCATATTATGGATAATGTTTTTTTTAACATATTGGGAAAAAAAATTATAATTCAATTGTCAAACTCATATTATGGATAATCATCGCTAGCCCCGTCCATAAAGCAGGGTGACTCACCATAGTTATTCTAGAAAACCATGACCCTCCGTAATCCATAATGCAGTTTGACTCACCATAGCTATTCTAGAAAAGGTTGACTCACCATAGTTATTCTAGAAAACCATGACCCTGGAATTACCCTGAAATGCCTCTACATCTACATCCATTAACTTGTTTCTTTATGTCTCATAAACTCAAACTCTTAGCCAAACAAAAACTATTTTAAGACATACTCTAGACCTAAAAAAAATTGTCAATAATTCCACATTATAAACACAATTATTCTATCAAATTTGTGTATATATTTAACTAATGTCCTGATTTTAAGACATACTCTAAACCTAAAAAAAAGTTGTCCATAATTCCACTTTATAAATACAATTCTTTTATAAAAATTGTAAAATTTGTGTACATATTTAACTAATGTCATTGTTTGTGTTTCACTCCTCTATCCATCACTGACAATGTTTTTTATGAAAGGCCTATTTGAAATGTTTTTTTCATGATGAGATCTCATTGGGTGCTCGATCTAGTATGATTTAATTCTCGTAGGTGTCACCTAGACATTCACTATGTTTTTTCATGATAAAATCTCATTGGGTGCTCAATCTAGTATGATTTAATTCTTGTAGGTGTCACCTAGACGTTCACTATGTTCACCTTAGGGAAAAGGGGAAAAAATACATATTTCATACTCCTTGGAAGGAATGTCATTCAATAAATCACAATTTGTTTGATCAGGGTAAGTTGGATTAGAATCCAAGTCCAAATAGTTTCCTTGAAATTCAATGAACATGCATTTATCTCTTATGCAAAAATCATTAACAATCCCACTTGAATGAAACACACAATCATTTCTTGAGTGTGCTAGTACATCATCGAACCTACGTAGCCCAAAACATTACTTAGTTGAAAGCACAAAGCCTCTTCCTTGTCATAATGAATTTGGACCACAATCCTGCTTGTTGCCACTTGCTCTCTCTGAGTGTATTCAACACCCATCTTTATTGGCTTATTTGGGTCAGGGGGCTATCACAATGTCAATAACACTACCTTATGAAAGTTATCATATGTCACGTGTCACCTATGGAACAATGAAAGTGTCGCTTCAACTACAGTCTGCACCAGATCTTTAGTGTCTCAACATATCACTTAAAAGCTCTGAAAGATCGGCTCATGAAGAACAACATCTACTACCACTTATGAAATATTAAAACACTTTTAATATATTGTGCTTACTTGACTTCAAACTCTCCATCGTGGACCTCCATATTGATTCCATGTTATTATGATTGTGGAGACGATGGGGGGATAGACCATCTTATAGTTTTACTACGCGTGTCTGCAGGGACGCTCAAAGTGCGGAAGGAAAGTCGATGAATGGAGATGTTGTTGTTGCAGAGGGGGAGCATTGTGTTCCTCGTGGTAGTGGCCCCATGTTGAGCGAGTGGAAAACCTGAGAGAATAGAAATGTGTTTGTGTGACAGCAGCTACTTCTGTGAGATGAGAGTGCAATGCGAGAGTAAATTGAGAAATGAAATAATTTTATCTCCGTGAAACCCTAATTTATGTAAGTTGAGAGCAGGGGACATCCCTGTGGGAAGAAAATTGAAATTTTTTGTATCGAGTAATATGTTCCCATTTGAAATAGTTAAAGTTAGTAAAAACAAAAATTATATTGGAAAAAAGAAATTATAAATTAAAATTAAATAGACTGTGGAGAAATTGGAAAGGAGTCAGTCGCTGCAGGATGAGCGGGAATGGACGGTGGAACATCAAAAAACAAATAGGCATCGTTACAAATGTGACAGTTACGAGATAATCAAAATGAAGTGTTTTGGATTGTGTAGGTAATCTATATTTTTCAATGTAGTTATAGTTTTTGAGTCTAGTTTTATAAGTTAGTTGGTCAGTTTAGAGGATGTATAGGTGTAAGTTTTATAATTCAGTAGTTTAGTTTAGAGATGATGTATAGTAATTCAGTTTAGAGATGAGGTATAGGTGTAATGTAAGAAAGTTTGTCAATATTTTTACATGAGAGTTTAATATATTAAAATTTATATCAGTATGTCTAATTTATAATATTGAATTTATATTAATATGTCCAATTTATAATATGTAAAAATTGATTGATAAACATTTACATGTTACATGTAAGAGATATTGTAGTTATAGTTTTTGAGTCTAGTTTTATAAGTCAGTGGTTCAATTTAGAGGATGTATAGGATGTATAGGTGTAGTTTAGTATAGTAATTCAATTTAGAGATGAGGTATAGGTGTAATGTAAGACTCCTAATGTCTACAAAGGCATACATACTCTACCCCCCTCTGGTTTTGAACCTGTGACCTCTTAGGAGGAAACACATGCTCTTAACCATTAAGCCCACTCAAGCTGTAAATTAAAACATTTTGACTTAGTGAGATTACATAAAAATAGAAATTAAACTAAAAAAATAAAATTAATAATTAAAACAACCTAGATCTATCTTAACTTTGAATCTATCTCTCGAGGTGCAAACCTTTCTTCACTCAGAGAAGACGTTTGTGTAGAATTTTCTCTACAAATCAGCTAGCTCACTGATATCATGTAGAAATTTCACCTGCAGATCAAACTGATATATGCAATGTACTAAAGCATAATACTATATCTACATCTACAATAAACTTTGCAGAAACTAATCAACCATGAGCAACATCAAGCATGAACACATATAACTGATAAGAAGGAATCAATCACACATAACATAGAATATATCACTGGGGAAAGCACCACCATAAAACCCCAACACTGTATTATCAATCAAGTGGAAATCCTCAACAACATACAAAAAGAATCAACTCAAAAGCTATCCTGCTCTCTTTGTACTCTGATGATGTAGATCATAGACTCCCTAGGCCTCAATATATAGGCCACAGGTCCTCCAATCCCTTATTTCCTTGCACAATTTCGATTGGGGTCCAATTACAAAACATATGTGAATTGGCCCCAGATCATACCTGCTGTCAACCTCAGGTCCAACTACGCAATCCTTGAGGACACTAGTTCCTCCTACATGCAAGGAATATTCACTAAGAAGATCCAAGCATCTGATAGTACATTGTCCCTCATCTGATCTCAACTGGGTCTCTGTCTGATCTGACATGCATCAGTTATCCATGAGATAATACTTAGTTATCTGAAAAAGCAGTAGTCACATGCATGCAAGCATTAACTAATTGCATCTCATTAATTTAACAACTTGTTAAATTAATCTAACTGAACTTGACTAAATCAACTGATCCTCTCAATATAGAACTCATCCTTACTTCCTCAATCAGTGGAGCAAATCAATGACACATTTCCCAATCAATGGAGAAATAATTGCATGTTCTCACAAAGACTTCAAGTTTACTTTTCCTTAACTAATTAACTCATGGAGAATTAACTAATTAATATTCCAAACTGCTGGTAAGACCAAATTCGAATTTACTTCCTATAGATAGACCAAGGACTGCTATAAATAGGAAGGGATCCATAAATGCTATTTTTAGTAGTTTCACCTCTTACCCAAGGTGGCCAAAATGCTCATTGGCCAAACTACTATTTTTTGAAGTGTTGTTTTTAGCAGTTCCATTTTTAGCACTTTCTAAATTTAGTATTTCTTGTTGCACACTTTTCAACACTCCCTCTCAACAAGAAAGGCGTCCTCTCGAACCCAATCCTGTAACTCTAGAATGTTGCAACACATCTACCAAGTGCAGTTGCTCCAGCAACACTTGGAACAAAAAAATCCCAACTAACCACTCTGTTGGGCTAGAAACATACTTTGATGTTGAAGCTCTACCTGCTGCTGACAAGTGCTCCCTCTCTGACCTCTGCGCTACTACAACATCTCGATGCATCTCACACCGTTGCACCCTTCTATGTGCTACCCTGCACTGTGCAACACACTTGTGCCTCTCGCATTGTTGTAGCCTACATGCTCTGTGCTGTCCTGGGATTCCCTGCACTATAGCTCTCTCTGCCGCTCCATTTGCATCTATCTCTACCCAATCAGTCAGTTCCTACTACTCCACATCGGAGCTCCCGTAGCAAGGTCTCATCCAAGAGGTTGGGTACCTCAAGGATCCTGCCCCTCCTCCTTGGGACGATCACTCTATATCGCCCCACCTCCTACCTGGAGGTATGGATGCATGTGATCCCTCTGCCCACCTGGCTCGAAGTTTCCCCCTACTAGAGGTCTCTGCATGAGTAGATGTTTCTACTCGATCTCCTCTCAGTTTCCCTTGTTGTGGCTGCTCCACAACCGCCTGAAGCTGCTGCACCAATCGTGGCTCCTCCACAATCGTCTGAGACTTCTTCTGGTGCTGCATGTTGAGAGGTAATATACCCTCCCTCTCAACCACCAAGTCTCCATCAGTTGCCTTACTGCTCAAGGCTTTGCATGAATCTTGAACCTCAAGAGCATATAGGTTCTTGACCCGTGAACCGATCTGCTTCACCTGTCTAGTGATGATGTGTCTAAGGAAAACCTTTCCCTTACTGAAGACTACATCATAGCCTCTGTCTTCCAGCATCGCAATTGACACCAAGTTTCTCTTCAGTCCTGGTACATACTTGACATCGGTCAAAGTAAGGTGAGCTCCATGCTCCCTCTGAAAAATAACCATGCCTACACCTGAGACACTATACTTCTCATCATTACCCATCCCTATGAGTATCTGGAGATCTTTCTCCTCCAAAGTACTGAACAAACTTTTGTCACCGGTCATGTGGAAAGAAGCTCCACTGTCAAGAAACCAACCAATTCCCATCATGGATGAAACCATGCATGCGAAGAGTGTGAAATCCAACTCAAACTGTGAAGCAAGTGCCTCACCTTCAGATCCTTCCTCGGATCCCTTCTTGGACTTCTTCTTTGGGCAATTAGTAGCATAATGGCCCAACTCATGACAACGAAAGCATCTCACCTTCGACTTGTCAACCTTCTTCCCATCATTGGAAGAACTGGATTCGGAAAGAGAAAACTTACCCTTCCCCTTCTTCGCCTTACTCACTAAGGCACAGTTCTCCTCATCATGCATAGATGAAGAACTGTCTCTGGTGCTCCGTCTGATCTCCTCCTGCATCAAATCCGACCATAGCCATTCCCGATTTGGCAGTTTTCTCCCTTCCATTCACCGAGTCCCGGTAGCTATGCCAGCTCTTAGGAAGGCCAAGGAGTGCTAGACTCACCATCCTCATCATCGACAGTCACCCCCACGCTTCCCAGCTCATCCCAGCATTGGATGAACTTCGTGAGATACTGGGGCATACTGTCTCCATTCTCACACTTAGATGTTTCTGAGTTTATCCTTGAGCGCCATTCCACCAGCTCAAAAAACTCAACTGCTTCCGATCTAAA
>APFE030105925.1:0-15094 GCA_000404065.3 Pinus taeda | reverse complement strand
AACACCGTGCAATGCCAAACTAACAGTCCTCTAGCGTCTTCTCTGGTCGCCATAATCCATGATCTGGAAGGAAACACAGTTTCGAAGGGTATTCAATCAGTGGACGACCTCGGAAGAATAGCTTATTATTACTATAACAGCATTTCAAACCCCAACGCCAACTTTCCCGCTGGGTACGGGGAAGGAATCTGCGATGCTAGTCTCAGTTCGTCTCAGTGCACGACCTGCCTCGACAACCTCTTCAATTGCATCTGGAACGCTTGCGGCTTTCCCATCGGTGCTCGGGCTCAAACCGGTGACTACAACTGTTACATGCGCTATGAGACGTACCAGTTTTACTGATTATATGTCTCATAGCGTATCTACCTATTTCTCTAGGTCCACCGTTGCTATCTATTTCTTTAGGTCCACCGTATCTATCTATTTAGGTATGGTGTAGGTCCAGCGAATGTTGCAGAATGTGTGGTGTTTCAACGTAAATGTTGTAGAATGTTTAATGTTTACCGTAAATGTCAATTACGTTAGGTTAATTAACGTGAATGTTTAATGTTTACCGTCAATGTCAATTAAGTTCCTGATGTCCTGTTCTTACAATGTAATACAGTGAATGTTTTTCGTTCTTGATATCTGGTTCTTTATTATATTTTTTTTAATTTTATTATCTCAGAACAACATTTTTTTAGTTTTAGATTATTTATTTATTATTTGTAAAGCCTTGATGATTTCTAATAAGAGATCCTTTTATTTAAATGGGTTTGGGTTAAATAGTTTACTATTTTTACTGTCTTTTTATCAAAGTTTAATAGATATTTAGATTCTTTCCAAAATAGATTTCATGGATATAAATGTAGTTTTAATTTCATTATTTATTAATGTTTGATTATTTATGAGTTTTGGATATTAAATTGTAATTTTGAGAAATTTATGTCAAAATTTCTCATAAAATTGACTAGGAAAAATTACACCTAAAAGAAATAAAAGAACATCAAAATTCAAGGTACATGAAAAACATACATAACTCAAGTATACATATGAGAAAATGTCAAAATTTATTATAAAAATGGCTATGAAAAATTACACCTAAAGGAAATAAAAGAATGCAAAAATTCAAGGTAAATTAAGTTTTTGCAATATTTTCAAGCCCCTCCCGAAGCAAGCAAGCATTACTAGCGTAATCTTGTTGGCACTTTCTTTCCCCAGCTTGATGAATGATGAAAATAATCAATCTCTCATTGGTTCAATGTCCAAGGCATACTTACATAAAGTTCTTCAAAACTTTTAAAGGGATTAACTTAACGGAGGGGTGAATTAAAGAGTGCCACAATTCCAAGTGAATTGGCCATCACACGTATTTTCTTTGTGGATGACATTGTTTTATCCTAATGATGGTCTAGGTTTGATTTTTCACTCGCCAATAAGGCTACATGTAGGCTCATAAATATTCATAAGTCAACTTTATCAGGAGTGGGATTGTCTAGGGAGAAGCTCACAAAGTCTCATAATCCATTTCCTTTTCACACAAATATTTTTTATGATGAGATAAAATATATAGGATTTCATCCATGTTAGTTTTTGTAATAACTTGTGCATATTGTATGAGTTGAAACTGATGCCTTCACAGTGTTCATTGACCATATACACAATGTACATTAAAAATGTGTATATGTCAAGAATCAAAATAAATATGGCTAAACCATTGCTTTACAATAACAATGTTATCTAAATTACATAGGCCGAAAATTTGAGGAATATATTTTATATAGATCTATATAAAATGCTAAGAGAGGAATCCCTAAAGTATTAAGATGGTTGAAAATTATGTCTCTTGACTACAGGCATTGTCTTCTCTAATACCCAAGCGTATATGGGTTGTGTCTGAAAACAAAGAAGTAATCCTAATTTCTCTAGTTTATCAAGACCTTACTATTCAAGTGACTGATCAACGCCTTTTTGTGGGGATGACATCCAAGAATAGCCTCATTGATATGCAAGACAATGGATGCATTATAGTCCTATATTACACCCTGTTTTTTTCTAATGAAATCATTGAGTACTAGTATTTCAACTTTATGGAGAGGTTGTACCAATCAGGAGCCCCCACCTACCACGTCACAATCGCAATCGCAATCGGCATTGTTCAGGCCTACTAAACTGTCAGAACCGTTATTATAAGATTTTGGCCTGAAAAGCCCTGGGCAATACAAATATTGAAATACATAGGAATATATGAAAAAAAACCAACCGAAACGCTAAAGGGCGGACTTCAAAATCATTACACCCGCATCTATAACTGCGTCAGGTCCGCTCTTCCATAACGTTATCGCAATTGGCAGTCACAACTTTCGGATGTCCTTTATAAGTCGAGCCCATGACATCACCGATAGCCGAAGGCCGATTCTCCTACGGATGAGATATGATATTAAGTCAAACTATAATGTTGTGTTTGGTCTGCAACTTATATAGCAATCGGTGCATTCAGTGGTGACAACCCTTTGTCTATTGCGATTTGCGAGTTCCGATGGGTGGATGCGATATAACAATAGAGCCTTTCATAATGTTGCAGCGGGTCCGCAACATATCGCAATTATAAAATATATAGCAGAATATATTAAATACACCCAAAAGCATGCATCGAAGTACTTAGCGGACTTCACCTGATTATACACCTGGATAGATATAGTGTCGGGTCCGCACATGTATATCACTGTTGGGGTT
Organism: Pinus taeda; assembly: GCA_000404065.3. Lineage (NCBI taxonomy): Eukaryota > Viridiplantae > Streptophyta > Pinopsida > Pinales > Pinaceae > Pinus > Pinus taeda. The sequence goes on along the minus strand of APFE030105925.1, from coordinate 12,379 downwards.
TTGGGTAGTGGCTCATAGTAGAACCGCTGATTACAATATCACTGATATATATATATATATATATATATATATATATATAATAGTATTATATATATATATATATAATATATATATATATATATTATATATACTCGCCTCCGATAGTGTATTCCGATATATACATGTTTTCTTTCCTTCTGGATAGTGTATATGCATATATATATGTTTTTTAAACCTCTTTTAACTCTTCCGCTCTTTAACTCTTCTTGCCACATATATATATATATATATATATATATATATTATATATATATATATATATATATAATATTATATATATATATATATATATATATATATATATATTCCGCTCTGCTTTGGCTCTTTGGCATATCTTTTTTGATAGTCCTTTTTTGGCATACATTGCCCCTGATACTCTTGATATGCCTCTGATAGCTCTGTTTACTCCTCGGGTCTCGTAGCAGTTAACTACAGAATGGCTCCAATTATTGACCTGTAAGGAGTTGCATCTACTCGAGGGGAGTCATCATTTTTTCTCAATTTGCAATTTGTGGTCATAGGTGTTCTCATGGGTGCACAGTCTTCCATTCCATATCTTTTAAGCATGTCTTTAAGATATTTGGCTTGAGATATAAACAATCCTGCTTTGGTTTGAGATACTTGTGGTCCAAGGAAGTGAGATAACTCTCCTATCATCGACATCTCGAACTCTTTTGACATGTGTTTAGAAAATTCATGGCTCATCTCATCATTATTACTAGCAAAAATCAGATCATCAACATAAACAAGTGTGACTAGTGACTCACCTTCATTCGTCTTTATGTAGAGATCACTTCCTGCCACTCCCTTCTTGAAGCCTTGTTGTTGTAGATAGTGATCCAATCTTGTATACCAAGCTCTAGGAGCTTGTTTCAACCCATATAATGCCTTTTTCAACTTACAGACTAAGTATTTTCCTTTTGTTAGATCAAACCCTTTTGGTTGCTCCATGTAGACTTCTTCCTTGAGTTTCCCATTCATAAATGTTGTTTTTACATCCATTTGATAGATTTTGAATCCTTTTGAGTAAGCAAATGCCAAGAACATCCTGATAGCTTCCACACGAGCTACTGTTGCAAATGTTTCTTCAAAGTCAATTCCTTCAATTTGTGAATAGCCTTTACCAACAAGCCTTTCCTTGTTTCTCATGACTTGTCCATCTTCATTCATTTTGTTCTTGAATACCCACTAGGTTCCTATAATGCTTTTGTCCTTTGGACGAGGTACCAACTCCCATGTCTCATTCTTCTCAATTTGGGACATTTCTTATTCCATGGCTTTTACCCAATGAGGATCCTTACTTGCTTGAGAATATGTTTATGGTTCTATCATGGATAGAAGAGCAATATCATTTTTCTTTGGTGTAATTATCATCCTTCTTCGGGTTTGCATCCCTTCATCTCTATTGCCAATAATTCGCTCTTCTGGATGATATTTCTGGAGAAACTTCATCTTTGAAGGGGTATGAGGTGGTTCTTTTTCCCGGGCTTCTTCTTGTTCTATTTCTTCTTTTTTAGGTTCTTCTTATTCAATGAGAGGATCAACTTCATGTTCTTCAATTTCTTTTTCTCCGCTATGAGACGTACCAGTTTTACTGATTATATGTCTCATAGCGTATCTATCTATTTCTCTAGGTCCAGCGTTGCTATCTATTTCTCTACCAGTTTTACTGATTATATGTCTCATAGCGTATCTATCTATTTCTCTAGGTCCAGCGTTGCTATCTATTTCTCTACCAGTTTTACTGATTATATGTCTCATAGCGTATCTATCTATTTCTCTAGGTCCAGTGTTGCTATCTATTTCTCTAGGTCCACCGTATCTATCTATTTAGGTACGGTGTAGGTCCAGCTTATCAGAATGTTGCAGAATGTGTGGTGTTTCAACGTAAATGTTGTAGAATGTTTAATGTTTACGGTCAATGTCAATTAAGTTACGTAACTAATGTTTTTCGTTCCTCATGTCATGTTCTTACAATGTAATACATTAATACTATAGTTAACAAAGCTTATATTTATTGTATTTTTTAAAATTTTATTATTTCAGAACAACATTTTTTTAGTTTTAGATTATTCATTTATTATTTGCAAAGCTTTGATGATTTCCAATAAGAGATCTTTTTATTTAAATGGGTTTGGGTTAAATAGTTTGCCATTCTTACTGTCTTTTTATCAAAGTTTAATAGATATTTACATTTTTTCCAAAATAGATTTCATGGATATAAATGTAGTTTTAATTTCATTATTTATCAATGTTTGATTATTTATGAGTTTTGGATATTAAATTGTAATTTTGAGAAATTTATGTCAAAATTTCTCATAAAATTCACTAGGAAAAATTACACCTAAAAGAAATAAAAGAACATCAAAATTCAAGGTACATCAAAAACATACATAACTCAAGTATACATATGAGAAAATGTCAAAATTTATTATAAAAATGGCTATGAAAAATGACACCTAAAAGAAATAAAAGAATGCAAAAAATCAAGGTAAATTAAGTTTTTGCAATATTTTCAAGCCCCTCCCAAAGCAAGCAAGCATTACTAACATAATCTTGTTGGCACTTTCTTTCCCCAGCTTCATGAATGATGAAAATAATCAATCTCTCATTGGTTCAATGTCCAAGGCATACTTACATAAAGTTCTTCAAAACTTTTAAAGGGATTAACTTGACTTTTCCCTGAAGCCAAAGGGAGGGGTGAATTAAAGAGTGCCATAATTTCCACTGAATTAGCCATCACACGTATTTTCTTTGTGGATGACATTGTTTTATCCTAATGATGGTCCAGGTTTGATTTTTCACTCGCCAATAAGGCTACATGTAGGCTCATAAATATTCATAAGTCAACTTTATCAGGAGTGGGATTGTCTAGGGAAAAGCTCACAAAGTCTCATAATCCATTTCCTTTTCACACAAATATTTTTTATGATGAGATTAAATATATAGGTTTTTATCTATGTTAGTTTTTGTAGCATCATGGGTGTTCTAGTCTTGAAAATTTGTGGAGAGGCTAAAACACAGGAGTTTTTCATATCTCATAAATTATTTATGGAAATTCCACCTAGAAATGTCTCAATTATGTTATTAGCCTATTTTTAAACATTTCCAAAGTTTAACCTTAAGAAAATTTGTTAATTAATCAATTTTAATTGTGAAAGGTGCCAATCCTCTAGAAAGTCACACGAATCGATCCAGAAATAACCTCAACCATCAATTATGTCTTAATCTTTTCCATTAAGAGTCCCAAGAAGAAATTATAATAGGAGCACGATGGGTAGATGGAGAATATACATTTGAGATTGATTTCCTTTGGCAATTCAATTTTCTAGACATCAACAACAATTGCTAGAAGAGTTTGAGCCAGAGAAGGGAAGAAAATGTAGAGATGGGTATGCATAATGATTCAAAGGAAGGTTTTTATGGGGACTTTAATCCAAAAATAACCATGTCAAATTTGTGTGTTTACGTGCCATTATTTCTCATTTTCTAGTTTATCTTCAACATAATTCAATTTTGTGAAACTTGTAGTTGCAAATTATTTGTTGTTTTTGTGGGAAAATAAACTACTAATTAATTTATAGTTAGAATAATAATTTCCATTTATTGTTGGGAATATATTAAAGGTTTGGAGCTTTAGATGGTTGTTTAGCATCAGTGGACTAATGCTTATCCAATTTGCTCTAAAAATTATGCCATTCTTCTAGATGTCTTTGTGCTTGATTCCAAAATGGATTTTTAAATCTATTTGTAAGATTAGCTGCAGATTTCTATGGATGGGTTAGAAATATGGTAGGGTTTTTAATTTTGTCAAATGGGATAAAATAAATTTTCCAAAGGTGTTGAAAGTTTGAGGTCTAAAAAGGTCTACTCTTTGTCTAAGTTGTTGGCAACTAAGGTTTGATGGAAGCTAAGGTTTGATGGAGACGGTTATACACAAATAACCTATGGATAGAAGTGGTATTCGTAAAGTATATTCACCTTATATCTATTGAACATTGGATTAGGAACCCGAAAAAGAAAAGGATATCCTCGAAGTTGGAAAATCGTGATGAAGTAAGAATGGGTATAGACAAATGTGTAGGGTGTGGGGAAAATTAAAATTTTCCTAAGAATTTTGTTGAATTCCTAAATGCAAATAGGATGTCTACTCTGAACTAGGTGGTAGATCATGCTAGAATACTATTTGGGCTGGCGGATGGCATCATGCTAATCAACTAAATATGCCTTTTGATTATTCAATTCAGTGGCTAAATTACACTACTGCACTCAATATATTGGATGTTCACCTCAAGGAGAGGGAACAGACATTATGTTGGGTGCACTCCTCTCTTGGGGAATATTCTCCATAAATGTGTTGTTTGAATTTCATTTTGACAAGGGGATTTAGCTTGGTGATTTAAAATATTATGGAACCTAAGTTGTTTGGAAAAAGAAAGGATCCTCCAATGGTGCATATAGGAAAATAAGATCCCACAGATGACAACTTATAGAAGGGAAGCAAGATCATGCCTAGTTGGTGTGCCCTATGTAAAATTGTCAAGATTATGTGGACCATCTCTTCCTTATGTGCCCTTTCGCCCTAGATGTGTGGAACAATGTTTGAATTTTTTTGGCCTTAGACTCCATGTAGCAGGGTATCTCATGCAAACAGGTTGGAACAAGAAGACCCAAAAAATGCATAAATATTCTGCATATCATCAATTGGTGCATACAAATTGCAAGGAACAATGCCATCATCCAAGCAAATACTAAAGACTCCTAAAAGGCTAACAACACAAGGTATAACCACATATGACTTAATTTCTAAAGTTGTTCATGTGTAGTAGCCATGGAACATTATTGTTAAAGAATATGCCCATTCCTATCCATAGGCATACTTTGATAAGGCATCCCTTGCTAGGGTGAGTGTGTGGGAGAGGATATGGTGTATTAACAAAAGGATATTAATAACCACTTAGAAAAACTCTAGTGTAAAAATAAAAGATGATTTACTCTAATTTCCAAGCTAAGACAATATTGCTATCTACAATTGAACAACCAATATGATGCAATTACAAATATAACTATTTAATTGGTTGAGGACGCAAAACATTATTTAAATAAAAAAGTTACATGAAATAACTCTTTTGAATTACTATTCAAAACTATATGAAATAGCTAAAACCTTAAAAAAAAATGGAGTAAGACTTAACTTTTCAACTCTCATTCTAGCCATAAGGTATATGCAATCGATAATTGATATAAGATTAAAAAGAAATTAAATTTTCAATTTTCCCATGTAAATCGCAACAATTTCTTACATCCAAGCAATGATCCAAATGACATCAGGAATGCTCCTTTACACTTATTTCCAAACGAAGGTACTTTAAGTAAAAATTAACATTAAAATTTAAATGGACATCTTGCATCTTAACACAGAAAATTCAGCAACATGAGTGGTTTCAATGTAATTGAATCTAATCATAAGAAATCATGACCTCGAAACAATGTGCTACTTCATTGTCCCTTTTCCTATGCGTTCTCATAAGCGCGCAAGAGAATGTCTATAAATTGCATTTGGAATGAATTTGTGACTCACTAAAGAATTCTTATAAATCGCATTTGGAATGCAACTAGTGATTCACTCCAACAATCTAGAAATTAAGTCAAATAAATTTCCCTTCATGACCGCTAACTATTTATCACTTCCATAACTTCAATTTCACACATAAGTGTTATTAAAAATGTAAAATTAGTTGCATGGATATAAGATATATCAGTTTCAAGACACTGAAAGAGAATAAAATGTTTGTTCTTAATTCCATCTAATGCATTCCTCTAATACAATTCTACACACTCTTCCTTAATTCGCTCTCCACATGTTTCTTCTTTCTTAATATGTAGCCTCAAAATGGTTACAATCAGATTTTGTTTATATCCAAAATAGGAGGATCTAGTTGAAAAAATAGGGAACAAAATCCTAATGAATTAATACAATTCCAACACACAATAAGTATCTTTCTACTTATGGATAATTGTAAGCTACATTTGGCCAATAAGCCATTAATTGGAACAAACCTCACCATCCAGTCAAGAAACATAGATTTCTAGAAATTACATGGAAAATAAAGATTGTGCATGTTGCTCCCTCATCATACACCAAAACATCAAATTGGTCATGGACTCTTGTCCATGAGGTCCATTCTACTGCCTTTTTGTAACAATGCAGCAGATACCCAAGGTTTCTTCCTTGGGTGGTTCCCCCATTTAAGTAATCTTTTTATCCTTTCCTTCCATCATAGTTTCATTAGATGTAGTTGAGCTTTCCATCATTTATCTTGAGATGGCACAAGATTTCCCTGAATTTGTTTCTCCTAGGTTACGAAAAATGTTATTTTTATTATCTAAGTAATTGAAAACCACAAAAATTGCACGGATTAATTGGAACCATCAATGATCCGTTGTCTTGTTTTGGATTTTTCCTCAAAATATCCTACTACTTTACCATTTGCAGCATTGTTCCAAAACATCTTACACCACTATCCTTCAAAATTATTAACTACTACTCATTCATTTGAATCTCCTGTTTCATAACCATTTTTTGTATTCAAAAGCACTATTTGTTTTGCAATTTTTGTTTAAAACCATCAATTAAGCATTTTATTTTCAAAATTAAATAAATTCTTGTTTGTTCAAGGAAAATTAGTCTCCTTCAAATCTTTTGTCGCAATCTTTGTCTTATATTTTTTGTCATATTCCCTAATTTTTGGATCCCTAGTGGGCATTTTTTTCTCACTCATCAAAATTATGCTTGGATCCAATATCTCTATGATCCCTCCATTTTTTATTGGTAGTAACACATGCTTTTGTCCATGTTTTCCAAAAGTGTAGGTATTCACTTTGCCATCTTATCTCACTCTCCTATCATATTACCAAGGTCTTTCCAGAAAGACATGACAAGTATCCATCTACAAAATATCACAAAGAACTTGTTCTTAATATTTTCCAATTTGGAACTCCACTTGTTATTTCTCACTTACCAATATTTGTTGTCTCTTCTGCAACCATGAAACCTTATACAATGTAGGATGTGGCATCCTATCCAACTGTAATTTCTCTTCCATTTTTGTCGAAAACCAGAATGTCAGAACTACCATTATCAACAATCAACCTGCAACGTTTACCTTTTTCTTTAGAAGTTGTCCTCAATAAGCTTCTTATTTTCACTAGTTCACCTACATACTTGTCTCTTCCTGGTATCACTAGCTTCATCCTTAAAGCTTATCATTCTTCTAGAACATTGACACATTATTCTCTCCCCTTTGGAATTTCAACTTCAAGTTGTATTACTTTTGCTTGTCTTCTCCTTACAGCATTATCTGGACAGTCCCGTGAAAAATCACCCAATTGACCACAAGTATAACATCTCTCTTTTTTATCTCTCCCTCTTGGAATCATTGATTCTTTTTGGTTTTAGTTGTTGGACGTAGCTTCTAGCTTCTCTCTTCTTTTGTTATTATATTCCTCCAGAACACCTTACTCTCCTTCTTTGAATATGCTTCCTCATTTTTCTTCATCTTTCAATGCAACCTCATAAGCTTATTCAACAGATCTCTATTACATTAGAGAATATTTAACCTAAATGTCAAATCTCAAATCATTGATATAGTTGGAAACTCTCTCATGTGTGCCCTCTATGTATCGTGGTCTAATGCTCACTTTATAAAATTCATATTTATAAAATTATGCATATTCATAAACAAAATTAATTGATAATATTCAGGAAGGAATGTATGTTCCAATTGAGGAGTGATCCTACTCCCTCTCTTGAGCTCTGCTTTGTTCTTCAAGGCCCTTTCTTCCTCCACCATGTCCCACCATAAAGTTGCATGTCCTCTCATCTTTGCGATAATAAACATAACTTGGTTCTCTTATGCTATATATGCGTACTCAAAATTCTTGTTCAAAGCATTTATCATATCCACCAATTCTTATGGATTCAAACTTCCACTATATGTAGGTACTTCTTCCTTTGACCCAAAACCTCGATCAAAATATACTTTAAAATTTGACCTTCGGGGTTCTACAACTATCTCATCTTCCTCCTATGCAAGTTCTTCATCACTTGTATCACATGTATGATCATAATTCCAGACGGCCTCTATGTCTTTTGCCTTCACCGAAGAGTTCTCACATCTTCCCCCAACTTTGTGTTTACCACTATTCAACCTCTTCCTTGACCTCTACCTCTTCCAACTCTAAATGCCATCCTTTGACAAATAGATCGGTCACACGAACAATCTACATTACTTAGATTCCTCTTTTAATTACCTTACTACTCTAATCTAGAATGATGCAATAGCCAAAAGAGATTAAGATCCACCAAGAAAAACTCTAGTTAAAAAAGAAAGATAATTAACTCGTGTTTTCAAGCCAAAAAGAATCTTAACATCTACAATTGAACCACCAATATGATGAAATTACAAATTTAACAATTTGATATTTTGTGGATAAAAAACATTATTTAAATTAAAATGTTGCATCACACAACTCTTCCCAGCTAGCTCTCCAAACCTATAAGAAACTAACTTCAACCTTTAAAAAAGACAAATAGGAGTTGGTTATTCACCTCTTACTCCAGCCATACGATGTATCCAATCGATGATTGATATTAGACTAAAAACCAAGAAAAGTTAGTTTTCCTAGGTAAATTATAGCCATTGATTACATCCATCCAACAATCGAAATCAAATCTATAACGCTCCTCTATAATAGTATTTTCAAAGATAGAGATTTAAAAAAAAAAAAACTTTGCATCAAATTTTAAATGAGCAACTTGCAACTTAACACAAATAATTCAACAACATGATTGGTTTCAATGTAATTTAGAAGTCATGTCAAAGCTCGTGATTCCGTCAATATCATCTCAGTATGTCGTGAGATCAGAGTTATGACAAAGTCCAGAGCTCCAGCCATTTTTGCGAGCGTGATGTTGAGCTCTTCCTCTGCGTTTTCAAAATCATTTTCCATAGACTTGAAACTATGCGAGGTCCACTGACAAACTTGAAAAATTGAAGCTTTGATTTCAAAGTCTACGTTTTTATAGTTGGAGTCGTCTATAGTTGGAGTTGTTTAACGAAACAGAGGAATTTCCTAGACAGCTAAAAATAACCGAAATCAAACAGTTTCCATAATTAGATTACAACTTCTTCCGGCTAGTTAGACTACAGCTTACATAGTTGCCTCAATGTTCTATATATACCAATGAGTTTTGTTTCCTTGATTTAACACCACTACATTTGCCATTAATGTCCTCTCGAACCATGGATACCAATAATTTAGAGGCCATATATATCTATCCTTAATAGAAGAGCAACATGAGTTTTCCCGGAAAATATTTCCAAATACTTTCTGGAAATCTGGATGCCCATTACCATTAAAAATTATACTTTTCTCCTGGCTAGTATTTCATAATAAAAATCTTACATGGACCAATCTAAAAAAAGGAACTTGCACGGCCCAGCTATCTGTTTGATCCGTCTATCTGAGACAGAAGACAACATGCACATATTCCATACACAAGACCTATGGAAGTCGTTGGCTTCTCACTTGGTTTTTCTGGCAAAACACATTCTTCCATTATGGATGCTTATGAATGGTGGGGTGCCCAGAAAATCATCTGGCCGCCTATTCCACTTATTCTCCGCTAATTTGTTTGGAAATGGGGAAACAGAAAGATTTTTCAAAATTGCAAAGAGGACTTCAAGCACATATTTGACAAAATTATCCCCTATTATCTCTATATCCTCCCATATATTCCCCAGCAAATGAAAGCTCATGCTAATGTAGACTCCCTTCCTCAGCACTTTTTCCCACGGGCTCACTTTGACGGCGCTGCAAAATATGGTCTATGTGCTTGCGGAATTTTCATCAGCATTGTAAAGGATCAGCATTATTCAATCTTCTGGAATCGAGGACTAGGGACTAGCAACAAAGCCAAGGGCATGGCTCTACATGGTCTTCTCATCTTCTGCTCTTTTTTGAAAACTGGCCCAATTCAAATCTTCGAGGACTCTAAAATTATCATAGAGCATGTGACCGGAAAACAATCTATAAAAAACGACAATCTATCTAGATGGTTGCGCAGGATTTCAACATTATGGTAGTCTATTTAGAGAAGAATCTTCGGCGAAAATCACATAGAGATAATTTTGTCCACGCGCTTCGAACCAACCAGTGTGGTTCATCATATCTTCACTCTTCCCTATTTCACATATTAAGCGTTCACAAAATGAGGTGGCGGGCGAGCTATCAAAGAAAAGCTTGCAAACACAAAGTGTCGTTTGGTATCTAAGCATCACTATAAAATCCAACAAATACTATATTCTCCATGCCGGGTATATAGAAATCTTATCTATCCTGGAATGTTTCATGATCCCGTTTCTTTTAATCTTTGTCATATGCACAGGGAGTATGTTTTTGGCTCCTTATCTTTCTGCATTAGAATCTAATATTTCTATCAATCAACATGCTAGATCTATCAGCAAATACATAGACAATGAATCTGTAGATAGATGAACCCATCTTGTTTTTTGGCTGGAAATATGTTTATTTCTCCATATTGTACATGAGTTTTTCTTTATAATATAAATAATATGCAACTTTTTCTTCTGAATAAAAATAAAAATAAAATAAAAATGAAAAGGAAAAGATTACATTCTGAGGCAAATTCCAATATCAACATGAAGAACACACATGCAAATTGTCTCGTATGCAGGGATTAGGACCTCACACATTCGAAGGGATTTATTATTCGTAGTTTCCTATCTCCATTTGTCCTTTGTCGAGCACACCATGACAACCACTACGCAAGTTTCTGCATAAACACATTTCTTCATGACAACCAGGAGTCGATGCAATACTGCAAACATTAAGGAGGCTTCGATATAATGTGAGGCCAGCTTATATGATAAGACTCGATTCCTTATTCCAAGTTTAATTCTTATGCATGTTAGAAACAACAAAAACATTAATTTGATTCATCTTGGTATTGGTTTTGTAACCAAAATCCCTTCATCAATCTTTAACGAACCTTGTTCTAATAATGCCCCTTGATTGGCCAATGAATCTGTGACCATGTTGAGCTTTCTTGCTTTCTTTTGACATGGAAAAATTTAATCAAATCAAATTTTTTCAATAATAGCTTGGACCCACACTGCACAGAATGTAGAGAATGTGAATGCAGTGATCCAGATATCTACAATTGCAACACAGTCAGGATGATGAAGGCAGATGAAGACGAAATAAGCAGAAACCTGTTCATGCAGATGATGGCGGCAACGGATCCTCAGATTAAAGATATGTACAAATCCTTGTTGACGGATCATTTCAACAAACCATCCTCCAGTTCAAAGAAGTCTCCTAACAAGGGGTATGTACCACCTGCTTCCTTATTTTCAGTTGAGGCTTTGACTCGGCAGTTCAGAAATGAAGATTTTGGAGAAGATCTGCCGTAGACCTTGCCTGCAGTTCATCAGGCAATCAAAGAATTAAGGAAAACGATAAAAGAAAATAGGAGACTATGTATTGAAAATCACAAAGATTTGAACATAAGATTAATGAATACCCAAGGTGCATCATCCTCACAAGGTCCTGATATTTCAGGAAAGACAGAAAATTGGACTTTCCATGCAAATCCAGGAATGACACACAGCCAGCGGCATGACAGTTCAGAAGAAGAAAGAGAAGAGAAAGACAGAACAGACTTTGGATGCAATATAATAAACAAAGATGTTATGTATTGCATTAGGATGAAAGTCAAGATTGGGAACCAGTATGAATACTGGAAAGTTCTTATGGATACAGGTTCCAGACTGAATATTGTAAGTGATACTGTAGTAAGTATGAACCACAGAAGGCCAACTGCCTGCCCTAAGATTACTATAGCCAGTGGAGAAATTACAACCAGACATGAAGCAGAAATAGATATATTTCTGAATCACAAAATTGGGGTTCATCTAGTTTGTCCAGTAGTTACAGGAATGGATTGTGCAATGTATCTTGGTACTCCATTCTTCCATAATTTCGAAAAACACGGAGCCAAGCTTGATAGCAGCAGTCAAAGGTATGGATACTTTGTCAGCTTGGAAGGTAAAGAAATTTTCTTCCCATTTATAAATTCCAATACGCCTAATAGATTAAAAAGAATTGAAAGAATGCAGAATCTATTGGCAAAAATGGAAACAAAGAAAGAAATCCTAAAAGTAGAAGAAAATTTGGTTAATGGAAAATTTGCTACTCAAATAGCAGACCTCACTGCTAAATTTAAAGAATGTTGTTCAGATGATCCGAATGCCTT